>CAEGAE010043352.1:0-66471 GCA_903067095.1 Girardinus metallicus
AAAACAATCAGTAACACTCTACGCCGTCAAGGATTAAAATCCTGCAGTGCACGCAAGGTGCCCTTCCTCAAGCCAACGCATGTCAAAGCCCGTCTGATGTTTGCAAATGACCATCTGAATGATCCAGAGGAGGAATGGGAGAAGGTCATGTGGTCTGATGAGACAAAAATAGAACTTTTTGGTTTAAACTCCACTCGTCATGTTTGGAGGAAGAAGAATGATGAGTACAACCCCAAGAACACCATCCCAACCGTGAAGCATGGCGGTGGAAACATCATTCTTTGGGGATGCTTTTCTGCAAAGGGGACAGGACGACTGCACCGTATTGTGGGAAGGATGGATGGGGCCATGTATCGTGAGATTTTGGCCAACAACCTCCTTTCCTCAGTAAGAGCACTTAAGATGGGTCGTGGCTGGGTCTTCCAGCATGATAACGACCCAAAACACACAGCCAGGGCAACTAAAGAGTGGCTCCGTAGGAAACATCTTAAGGTCCTGGAGTGGCCTAGCCAGTCTCCAGACCTGAATCCAATAGAAAATCTTTGGAGGGAGCTTAAAGTCCGTGTGGCCCAGCGACAGCCCCAAAACCTGAAGGCTCTGGAGGAGATCTGTATGGAGGAGTGGGCCAAAACCCCTGCTGCAGTGTGTGCAAACCTGGTCAAGAACTACAGGAAACGTCTGATCTCTGTAATTGCAAACAAAGGTTTCTGTACCAAATATTAAGTTTCATTGTTCTGGTGTATCAAATACTTATTTCACACAATAAAATGGATATTAATTATTTAAAAATCATACATTGTATTTTTCTGGATTTTTGTTTTAGATTCCATCACCCACAGTTGAAGAGTACCTATGATAAAAATTACAGTCTTCTACAAGCTTTGCAAATGGGAAAACCTGAAAAATCAACAGTGTATCAAATACTTGTTCTCCCCACTGTACCGACTTTTAATTTGCTTTGCAAAACACATTCATCTTTTTTTTTTTTTTTCTACCCTTTCATTCCTTACATATTTTCTGCCATTTAGAGCTGCATATCTTTGCGAAAACGATAATAACGAGTAAGCAAATCAGATAAAGTGATATCAAAACACGATCCAAAGGTTGTCGACAGACGGCTGATTGCGCAGCGGGGTGAAAACTATAAGGCTTCCGGCTCGCGTTACCGAGGCGGCCACCTAAAGCTGCACCCAGAGAGCCGAGACTGGGGCAGACGGGACGTTTAGGATGGGTTTCATTCCCAGTAAAAACAAGACAATAAGCCTAAAACGCTTTAATATTAAAGCATATTAAATGTTTTAATATTAAAGCATTTAACATGCTTTAATATTAATTGAAGACTTTGGCCTTCAATTAATCACACTTTCTCTAGAGTGTGGCGATTTTTTGGAAAAATGTCTCACCACACTTTACTGTGTTTCCACAAAACCTGGCGATTCATTGTACTACATGAAGTAGTTTAGTTTGATGCTCTTGAAAAAATTGAAAAACCTTTCCAATCATCACCTTTTACCGACAAAATAAAAGCTTCACCTTGTGACGCCATGTCCGGTAAATGGTAAGGTAGAGGCATTTTCCATATCCAGCAGGCAATGCAGAAAATAAAGTATTTGTCCTCACCCAAAATCATCCAAATTGAAGAAAAGTATTGTTGTTCATATATCGAAAGGGAATCTGGCAGATGTGCTTATTATATTAAAATATTGTTTTTGTGTGTTTTATTTTGGAGGTAAAAATAAAAAAAAGGTTTTTGCAATTATGATTAAAAAGAAAAATGCAAAACATTTTGTGGAACTTTACAATTTCTGTAAAGTTCCACAACTAAATGTAATCGTGATGTATGTATCTTCATTCGTGTCATGATATAAAGGTTCTTAATTGAACCTTGAACTACAAGAAAGCCGGAAGTCCAAACGTTTGGACTTCCGGCTTTCTTGTAGTGGAAAAACTATGAGGCAACATTTTTAGGCGGTTGAAGAGTTTTAATAAAATAACAAGAGTAAAATGTGACTCAGATTAATCTCTCTGACCTGATTACAAGAAATGTTGTTTAAGTACTTATATTCACCTACGCACAGAAATGTGTTTTACGAGCTCTTTTAATTTTTGTGCTTCATTTCTAATGGATAAAACTCAATCAGCTGTGTTTCTCTCTCTCTCTCTTCCAACAGTTTTTACCAACATGGCTGGCTCCGAACCTCATCACATTCACTGGTTTCATGTTCCTCGTGCTGAACTTCCTCATGTTGGCCTTCTACGACTTCGACTTCACTGCCTCTTGTAGGTCCATCACTTCGTTCCCTCTGGGCGTATGTTGCCGTGGCACACAACTGTAGACGCTGGTTAAAGGGGGGAGCAGCTCCGTCTTTGTTTATGCGGGGCCAAAGTGCGTCACTCATGGAAACAGGATCGACGTGTGTTGCTCAGGACAATTTTTAACTTATTAAATCCTTCACACACATACACAGAGAATGTTATCAGTGTTGCCACGTTGGTGTATATCTGTAATGCAGAAACAAAGGCTAACGCAGTCTGTGTTGACATTCTGTGTTTTGGTGTGTCATCTTACCACAGATGCTTTGACCTCCCAAAAAAAAAAAAAAAAAAAAAAAAGAAGTTCACTGTATCTTAAATGGATTTATGTTGAATAAGAAAAGTAGAAACCAGTTGCTTTATGTGTTTCTGACTGTAAATGTTCGGGTCGTGTGTTAACGTCACTCGTGTCTCAGCTGCAGGAAACCAGCATGTGCCTAGCTGGGTGTGGGTGGCTGCTGGGATCTTCAACTTCTTAGCCTACACTCTCGGTGAGTTCTGACCTCGTCGACCTCTGGAGTTTTTGTTCCCCAGGTCCTCTCTCTGACTTTCTGAGAAGATCTGAGGTGGGGAACTTTTCTCAAAAATCTGTTTGGTGGTCAGTTTATTATTTTTGACTCTGAGTCTAGGGGGCACTCAGCAGTGCTGAGAGCGAGGGGTCACACGTAACGCAGGCACATGGAAACGGGTCACACGAGGAAGAGCAGTCAGTTTGTAACACGCAGCAGTCGGGTAACATTAGAGGTGCAGGAAGAAATCGATTATGTTGAGAATCGCAATTCCTAGTCCTGGAAAATGCTAAAAAATTGATATTAGTTTGTCAATTTTTTGGCAAAATTATATTTTGACACATTTTTTAATATATATATTTTAAATTTTTACTGAAAGATTCACATTTTTACTGATGGTGTCAGTGAGAACTTTACATCCACTGTTCTTGAGCGTGAATCTCATTATCTTGGGTTTTCTGTGATGGGTTTGTACCAGTATAAACATACAGCTCTTTTTTTTTTTTTTTAAGAACTAGATTCAGTCGCACGAGTTTTACTTTATTTTGGATTCATTTAATCCGCAGAGGGTCAAACATCTACATACAAACACAAATATCTGCCTACTGTAGGCAAAAATCCTTCTGGAAGAAATGCTCATGTCCAGATGAGACGCAGATTGAGTTGTCTGGACACAATCAGATACAAACACGTGAAGGAGTCAAGGTGAGGCTTTCAGATTTAAGAATACAGTGTCAGCCATCAGACATGGCAGCGATTAGCATCCTCTGGGGCTGTTTCTCAGTGGACGGTGAGATCTTGAACATCTAGATTGCACACAGACATTGAAAGACATGAGAACTGATTTTGACCTGGATAAACCAACTTCTGGAATGTTTTATTTCTTAGCTTCAACTTTGACCAAAGAAAAACAATTGTGGACTGTTTAAATTTGTATTAAAAATATTTTCAGAAATGTTTTTTACATATTTGTCAAAACTGTCAGAGACAGATAATCTCTGTCTTCTCCCATTGCTCCTGTTGTCATCTGCAATACACCGCTCGGTCAAAACCAACCAGTCAGAGCCAGTAGGAGGGTCTTAGCGCTGTCGGTCAAGCTCGTGTACGCGCTTTCTCTCTACAGCTCGATTTTATTTATTTATGTATTTTTTTCCACAGATTATCTCTCATATTACACTATCACAATATGGTGACCGTATAAAATATGTAAAAAAATAAATGTTTTATTTTTATAAACATTATGTACTGCAACCTTAAAAGACAGGTCAATGACACAAAACCAACCAATTTAACTCAATTCTAATTCAAGGGTTGATTAAATATCTATGCAAAATTATGAATTTTGAAGGCATCAAAAATGTACGTAGTTTTTGTGCCAGTCTGTGTATAATTGAGCTTGTGTGAGACTGTTGGATGTTTGGGTTGTAGAAAATCCACCACAAATTCAACTTCCTTTATAATTCATAGAACTTTTTTGTGTTATTTCCATTCCGCTCTGCAAAACATGACACTTGAAACAAGTTGGCAAAATATGAATCAGATCTCCTTTTAACTTCAGTCACAACTTCTCGAATTTATTTCCCAAAGACGCCGCCTTAATAATCATGTGGCTGTTAAGTTGAAGGGAAACCCAGTCAACTGTTTCTCCATCAGCACCTCTTTGTTCTGAAGTTTGCTCCATAAATCATATTAACCCATTTCCAGGGGACTCTTGGGTGGAAGTCCATATGTGCTGCAGCAGCAGTGGGACGTAGGAATGTGTGTAACTCTAAAGAATTCATTTGGAGTGGGCAGCGGCTTTATCCGGGCGGAGGTGTCACACATCTGCGCCTCTTTGTTTGTATCATTTGTCTGTAAACGCGTAACGTTTTGTTTCCGTTTTTCACCAGACGGCGTCGACGGGAAACAGGCCCGCCGCACCAACTCCTCGACGCCACTGGGGGAGCTGTTCGACCACGGCCTGGACAGCTGGGCGTGCATCTTCTTCGTGGCCACCGTGTACTCCATATTCGGGCGTGGGGAGAGCGGCGTGGGCGTGGTCACGCTCTACTACATCCTGTGGGTGGTGCTGTTCTCCTTCATCCTGTCCCACTGGGAGAAATATAACACGGGTATCTTGTTTTTGCCCTGGGGCTACGACATCAGCCAAGTGGTGAGGACCCCCCCAAACACGCACATGCGTAGTGATTATGGTTTCAGTATGTTGGGCTAATAAAAGGTTCTTTTTGTCCCGTCTCCTTCTAGACGATCTCCCTTGTTTACTTGGTGACTGCTGTGGTGGGAGTGGAGACCTGGTACCAGCCAGTGATCTTTAACCTTCTCTACAGGGACCTCTTCACCTTCATGATCATAGGTGGGCCCTGATTGGTCACTTTAAAACGTTTTGTGTTTGCATTTTTGCTCCGGCTGCTTTTAACGTGAACTTCTGCTGGTTTCCAGGCTGTTCGTTCACCGTGACGTTACCCATGAGCCTCTACAACGTCTTGAAGTGAGTATTTAATGGAGGTGTTGCAAAAGTATTCATACTGCTTGAACCTTCTCACACTTTCTCACATTCCAACCATCAACTTCATCATATTTTATTGTGATTTTTAGGTAATCAACACTAAGTAGCATGTAATGGAGTAGGCCTGTCACAATAACAAATTTTGCTGGAATTTGCGATAAACGATATTTTTATTTTGTGACCATTTTCAAGTAATTTGTTGATAATGGCATAATAATGCACGTTTGTCTTCTTAAAGATGAATCAGACTTTCATTTTCTGCAGAACTCTCCATACTGGAACAGGAAAACATTTTAAATATGCAAAATAAAACACAATAACCAGAAAGACTAGGTAGAAGGGACATAAAAACCACATGTTGCCGTAGCCATAAATAAAATGGATCAGGAAGCTTTTGAACACAACCATAGTCAGAGTTGCTCCTAGTTTCTCAGTTGATTTTTTTATTTATTTTTTCCCAACTGGGAAGTTGAAATTTTCCAGTTCTGAGTATAACTGGAACGCAGCACAAATGCAGTCCTGAACAAAAACCTGTCAGAGGCTGGAAAAGACCCTTAAATATGCAGCCAGAGCCAAAGCAGAATGGTTTATGCCAAAGCACAATAATGTGTTGGATTGGCCTAGTCAAAGTCTAGACCTCAATCCATATGGTAATCTGTGGCAAGACTGAGAATTTCAAAGAATTGTCAGAACTTTCCGCGTCTAGCTGTCAAAAGCTGAAACCCGCCCCCTAATGGCTTGTAGTGGTAATTGCGTCAAAAAGTGGTTCTGCAAAGTGTTGACTCAGGAGGCTGAATCCAAATGCACTCCACACTTTTCAGGTTTCATTTGTTAAAAATAAAAAAAGAAGCGAAATCTTCCATCTTCCACTTGTTCGCTACTTCTTGCTCTCAAATGAAACCTTTGAATTCTGCGGTTGCCTTGCTACAACGTGAAGACGTCTCGGCCTTGCGGATGTTTCAGGGCTTACAGGAGCAACACTCTGAAGCACAGCAGCCTGTACGAAGCCTTCCTGCCTTTCCTGTCCCCCGTCCTCCTCTTCGTCTTGTCCACCGCCTGGGTCGTCTTCTCCCCGTCCAAGATCCTGGAGCTGCAGCCCAGGATGTACTGCCTCATGGTGGGGACGGCGTTCGCCAATGTCACAGTGAGTACCAGGCGAAAGTTCATTTATTTGATTTCCTCAAATTTCTGTGTTTAATCATGATTTTGCGTGTCTGTTTTCCAGTGTAAGCTGATCGTGTGTCAGATGAGTAACACCCGCTGCGAGCCGCTGACCTGGCTGCTGCTGCCAATGACGGTGGTGGTGGGAGGAGCCGTCACAGGGGTCTTCACCAACGAGACGCTGCTGCTTTACTTATGGACAGCCACGGTCATCCTCACACACATACACTATGGCGTATCGGTGGTAAGAGCTCCCGCTCACTGCATTATTAATGCTGGGATTAGAGTCGAATCAAAGCAGATGAGATAAAAATGCGACGTTATTTATTTATTTATTGCTGAGATGAAGAAGACTGGCGTCGGGTTTGGAGCGACTGATCAACGCTTTTGTTCTTAATTAAATTATGATGGATTGATTTATTCATCTGACTTATGGTCCATACGGACATAAGAAAGAAGAACAAAGACATTCTTAACTTGTAAATGGCTGAAATTGAAGATTTCCATTTTAACTTGCCTGAAATCTGTTGAAGCCTTCGTCCATTTGACCAAACAAGGTAGAAACCTGGCTTAAATGTGCGTTTCTGCCAGGTTTAATTGAATAGAATATTCAAATTTGAAATAAAATGAATAAATGAAACATTTTATGTCTCCCCAGTGTCCATGGTAACAATACAGTCTAACCAATTTGAGTTAAATTCATACTAACTTACTTAAAAAGTAAGTAATAAGCGCCTGAACATAATTTAGAATGCAACAAAGTTGATTGTAAGTAAATCAGAAAAGATGTTTTAGTCCTTGCGCATATATATATATATATATATATATATATATATATATTTGTAAATGGGTTTTTCGCAGATTTTGGACATAAAAGCAGACATAAAGTTTATTCATGTGGAAAGATTGATAATCAGCCCGTTTCTCACTGGTTCGCTGCAAAATACACAAAATCTTATTTTTAGTCTAGTAGCTTTTCAGCAAGAAATAGGAGCTTGTGTTAAGTCCATAATTCCATAATATTGATGGAAAAATTACTAGTTGGAAGTGAAATAATCTGCCAGTGGAATAAGATATTTTTTGCATATCGAGGTTTCCCCCAGAAAACCTGCTAAGCCCGATGCTCAGGGTACTAGGGCAGTCATTCATCCAGCAGCCTGTCGTGATTTTGAGTTGAAAAATGTTTAAAGTTGACAGGAAATTTGAAAATATCACTTGTTAATTATGTGCTATTAAAAGATTGGAGAATTAATACTTGAATACCAACTCTAACGTTTTAAAAAATTGAAACATTTAAAAACAAAAATTTTAAAATAAGCAATGCTTAGCCTGGCGAGGGCACAAGTAAAGCCTGGTGGCCCGCCAGGCTTATATTACACTGGGAGAAACCCTGCATATGATAAAATGTGCTGTTCCACTGGCAGGTTATTTCAATTAGTGCTGTTGTAAACGAATATTTTAGTAATAGAGTAATCTATTGATTATTCTTATGATTAATCGAGTAATTGGATAAAAAAAATGATAAAATAAAACATTGGTAAAACTAACATAGCAGCAGAATTACTATCAGATATCAACATCAGTCCAAGTTTTCACATTTGATCTTCCCTAACAATAACTTTTCTATAGTTCACAAAATTAACCTGTAACAATAATAGCTGTCTTTCTGAAGAAAAGTTATACAAAAATCTGGAGTTACATTCAATTTAATAATAAAAAGGCAGGCTCACAAATTTAATAGATGAACTTTCACCTTGCCCAGACATTTATAGCTTTTGTGTTCATGTTAGTCACAGAATTTGACACCTTTGTTTGTCACACACAGAAACACATCTACCAGCTACGTGCCGCCATGACGCGCATCGCCACCCATTAGCGGCGACCGGGATGATATGAAATTTATTTTCCGGTTTGTCCATAAAGCCACACTTACGTTAATCAAATAATGCGCAGCCGCCCGCAGTGTTCAGTCTATCGGCTCACCTGCATTAATACACCTGCAGCGCTCTTCCCCGCCGTTCGCTCTGAACCGGCCACCAGGAAGCAGCTCCCAGAGGAAACAGGCTGCCGTACTTCAGGCATCGCGCCAGTCATTTTAAGGATGCTTATTGGACCCCCGAAAAACGACAAAGACCAGGACATTATCATGAATCAATAAAATCCTCCCAGGCCAAACTTGACAACTGGACATTATGCTGCTAACACTTAGCTTTCGTAAACAACTCAGGTGGACGTGAGAGCGCTGGGCAACACGAGTAATAACCCCAGAAAAACTGCTTACCCCGTTGGTAGGGATTGTAGGGCAGTCTAAAAGCGACTCACCGTGTTTTTGTGTTTTAAAAATGTGAAAAAAATTTGAAGGTGCATGAGCAAGCTTCATAATACACTGGTGTATTAGTGCACCGTAAATTTTATTATTTACGGTGCACTAAATAATAAAATATAATTTAACGAAGCTTCGAGGCAGATACATTTTTCTCGAGGAATTTTAATAATCGAATCACTCGAGGAGTCGTTTCATCCCTAATTTCAATTATAACTAGAACTTTTTTCATCAGTGTAGTGCTGAAAAGTGACTTGTAGGTTAGTTTTGTCTTAATTCTAATGTGCTGACATATTTCCACTAGAGACATGAGCAAAAACACTTGGTAAGATTTAGCAGTGTTGCAGCTTTGCACCATTTTTGAATTTGGAGTTTGACGTTTGTCATTGTCATCGGCAGGTGAAGCAGCTCAGCGACCATTTCAGCATCTTTGCCTTCTCGCTGAAGAAGCCCAGCCGGGACTGACAGGAGGAGGAACGAATCGGCCTGACGGCGGCAGAGGTCTAAGCTGCTCCTCTGTTCCACCTAACGACACTTCACCCTCACCGTGGAAACAGAGCCCCCTCCACAAAAAGGACGCTGCAAGCGAAACGGACAGTGTCCCTCCTCTAACATACACACAAGACACACACAGTCGTACTCGAATGCACATTCCCAAAGCGAACCGATCAGAGTCCGGTCACAGCGACGGGGTTGGGCCCCGGGGCCTCTGGCTTTTGTCACTGGTGATTGGCCGTCTTTGTCGAGCCAATGAGGTGCTATTGTTTCCTACGGAAATGCGCTTCCGTCACAACGGACAGGAGCCCGCAGGAGCCATGAGACTTTACCAGGGGGGGCCCCCCCTCATTACCCGGAGCATTCAGGATCTCTTCGTCCAAACCTCAATAATTAAACTGAAGCTAGTTTTCCGAGTCGAGACCTTTAACAGTCTGCTCCGTCGAGCTCGCAAGGACGGACGTGTGAGCTAAATACACATTATATGGGTAATCTCTGAAGCCACATAGTATTATGAATGTATAGTAATGCCCTGGGGAAACGCTTTTTCAGTTTAAATGTCTGAACAGGAATGTCTGACGGAGTGTTGTCGATCAAACCTGGGAACACTGGGAACATTGGGAAACTGTAACTCCAAATTTGTCCAGAATTTAAACGTTTTCAAGTCCTCTTTTTTTTTTTTTCTTTTTTTTTCCCAGTGACTCGTTTGTGGTAAATGTTAATAACTTCTTGTATTTTTTCTAAAAACATTGGGGTGAAATTTCTTTAACGAAGCCTAAAAAAGTGTAAACTATTGGACACATTTCCCGTTTTACTAATTACTCTCGGAGCTGATTATTGACTAACTGGGGCGAGACTCAAATCAGGTTGACCTCTACTAACCCTTTCTTAGTTTCTACTCGAGTACCAGCTCTCTCTTCCCTCTGAGGTGTCGTGTTTTCACGCTGATTCGTTCTTCTTCTTTTTTTCCATATTTTTTTTCATTTCATTTTTTTTTATCCGTTTTGGCTACGCTTCCCTCTGCGGTAGTTGTTATGTTGCGCAGCGCTTGAATGAAGAGTGCGTCCAAAAACCGCCAGTGGAGCGGACTCACTCTGAGGGACCAAGCCTCCGCACAGGACAGTGCAAAACCTCTTAACGCCGCTTGTTGTCATGGGTTTTCTTTTCATTTCTTTTTCTACAATGTGGCGTAGAGCTAGCGTCGTTTTTGTCTTTGTTTTTCAGGATGCCACTCGTCTTTTTGTCTCCAAATTGGCGGGGTTGTTATTTTCGACTTTTTCACAAAACAAGGCTTAAGTTTGTTGAGGCGGGCATTTCTCACAACTGAAGATGCACCAATCCGGGCTTCCGTGGCCGATACCGATTTTTTTTTTTTTCTTAGAGGTTTGATTACTATGCTTTCTTCTAAGGAATAAAGTAGAAATGACTTCCGCAGGTTCTCTAATGGAAATAGTAGTTTTGAATCTAACGGAGCATGAAGGAATATCAGTGGCATTTTCCTTTCATTTCTCTAAATGTGTCTCAAAGTTTATGTTTATTACCTGAACCTGTGGCTTTGATGCGCTTAAAGGACAGGGGGAGGAAAAAAAAAAAATTGGATTGGATCCAATTAGGGAAAAATCGTCCCAGTTCCTATCTGTGTGATCGATCAGTGCATCTGTACACGCAACTCGTCTCAGACGGGCTGAAAAGTCAGCAATGTAGCAAAGTTTCATTTGTGTCTGTGTCAGAATCGGTTAGAATCACAAAATTAGAATATTAACGTTGTCTCAATACTTGTGATTAATGCAGCTGAATACAAATACCCATCTACGGTTCTGTTTATCTTACATACTGGGTGTAGGCTGGGTACTGGGATGCCGGGTTTTAAAAATGTCCTTCCGTCATCCCATACGCAGAGTTATTTTCTTTTCCCAAGATGCCAGAGAATATGCCAGAACGATTAGAATTTTCTCCAACTGTATAAAGAATGGCCCTTCCCCCACCTGTTGCAGTGCACGTGTAAGATGTACAGATTTGGATGTTTGGAAGAAGCTACCTGAACAGATAGCCTTACTAATTAACCAGGTGCTTGCATCTTGTTTTATCTGCATTTTTCCATGAAAAGCAGATAAGAAAAGGAATATTTTGTGAAATTAGCACTTGAAAACTACTGCTAAATTTAGAGCCGGTTTTATTAAAAATTTGCAGCTCAGCTCTGTGTATCAGAATCCAAGAAATTATAAATAAATGTATATTATGCTGTTTTGACATTAGTAGTCAGTATGTTGTGTTGTATAGAAATCGTTTTTGCTCTTTTGTGGAGTTTAAAATAGAAATTGAGTCATGTTATACATTTCTGTTTTAAATCTGGGAGCAAATAGTGCATGATTCATACAGTTAAGTTATAAACAAAAATATATAATGTGTGTATATAATATATACATTGTATCCGCCACAATAACATGATTGTTTTATTTAAAACAGAAACGCAAAAATGTCCCTTCATTTAAAGTAACCTACTGTTATAAAAAATTATGTTATTATATATAAACTTTTTTTAGATTTTGATACATACTCATACAGAAATTTAGTAAAGTCACATTCTAAATTTAGTTGTTTTTAACTGATTATTTCAACAAATTTATTTATGTGTGTGTGTGTTGTTTTTTTTTTTTTTTAAATAGACAATAAAAAGCTGATATCGTCATGTAAATTTTTAGGGGGTTATCTCCAGTAGCTAGCCTGTTGCTAGCTGCTTAACCGCCATCTTTGTAATGGTTGAAGTTTTTGTGACCGAAAATATTAGCAAACTGTCGATTTAGCATTTTTCACCTCAAAAGTGCGGCAGCAGCAGGTGAGAGAGGGGCTTCACATACAAGCCGAAAACTCCAGCCGCTTCCTATCTCGTAAAAATGACCTTAAACGCTAAGTTTGGTTTGACGGAATAACTGTGACCTTTAAAAAATAAAAACCCGAGCCGTTCCCATACAGCCATCTGTGGTCACGTTTAGGGAAAAGCGCCATAGGAAACATTGCTTTGAACGAGAGAAATGGCTAATAGTTCATGTTTGCAGGTGACTAAGCGGTTACTAAGCAACGTCAAGCAGATCGTTGTGGTTTACAGAGCTGCTGCACTGTATTATGGGAAATCTGTAGTCCTTTAACGAAGCCTCGCAGTGTGGACGCTAACGGCCGCCATGATGTAATGGGTAAATGCACTGTCTGCTCTGTACTGCTCCGTGTCTACATGTCTATTCAGGAAGTACGATTGTATGTTTGAGTGTGTGTAAATACCTGTTTTATTATTTTATTTTATTTTTAAAACCAAGTGTTTAACGGTAGGCAGATTTTCTCTTGTGACTTGGACTCGATGCCAATCAGCACTGCAATCCACAAAGCTGCCTACACTGCAGCACTTAACACTGTATGGTTTGGTTTGTTTGAATGTTTCATTATTATTATTTTTGCTGAGTTACCATCTGATTGGATCAAATCCATTTTTTGTTTTTTTTGGTGGGGAGGTTTTCCCCCTCCAGTGGAATTTTCTGGGGGTGGGGGGGTAAATGGTGGGAATTCCTGCTTTGTGTGAACACTACAAGCACTGCTTGGATGCAGTGAGGGATCACCTGGGAGAGAACAACTGTGCCATTCAATAAAACAAAAATGAAATTTTCATGCAGTTACAGTCCTTGCTCCTTAAGATTCTAATGTTCCTTTATGTGAGCTTTGCTTTGTTTTGCTTGAAAAATGAAGAAAAAAAGTCTCAACCCTGCCTGGGTTTCTCTTTTTCTTCCCCCCAAAATCAGTGAGCTAAACTGTTGTGTACTGCTGCTCAGGCAAACACTCCAGTGTCATTGTGACTTTTTTTTTTTTTTTTTTTTTTTTTTTGTTGGTGCATTTAACCAGTGAAGGACGGGACCGCTCAAACACGAATAAAAGATCGTTTTTATTAGAAACATTTCGATCTATTCTACCAAGATAGAACTTCACCTCTATACCCCATGTATTTCCTTTGGCCTCCACATGTGGGCAGCAGAGAGCCAATTGCTAAAAGTTTGTTTACTTTGCCCGGTGCTGTCAGATCATACCACAAGTATGAACTGACAGTCCAAAATTATTAGATTCAGATTCAGTGTGTTTCTGAAATAAACCGAATAAAAATATCAAAATATTGAAAAAAAAAATAAATGTGCATCCATTTTGAAATATAGGCATGATTTACTTACATTTTAATAGGAAACAGTATATTGAAATATATTTATATTCTTCTCAGTGGGGAACGCCACAGTGTAGGGGTGTTCAAAGTGTGGCCCGGGGGCCATTTGCAGCCTCTGAATTGATTGTGTGTGGCCCCCTGGTTTTACTTTAAGAATTAATCAAATTTGTCCCCCAGAACAGGCGTTCGATGTAGATGGAGACTTGCTATTTTTAATTAGAACGAAATTATCACAACGCCAATTATTTCTCTTTAAATAACCAGATTTTTATTTTTTGCTTTTCCCACATTAATCCAGTGACTTATAGCTTAAAATAAGCAAGTTGTGCACTCAAACCTGCTTTCACTTTACTTATTAAATGTCTAAATACAACAAGCATTTTCAAAGACTGACATAAGTCTTGATTTTGACTAAATTGGGCTCTTTTTTTTCTTTTTAGAAAAATTGTGAAATTTATTTCAATAAGACAAACATGCAAAACCCTTTTAAAATGTTGTGTCTATGATTATTTACACATCCCTTTCCAGCAACAAATCTACTTTTTTTTTTTTTTGTTTAATTAAAGTATTCAGTGGTTATTTAATGGTTGAGTAAGGAGAGGGGAAACATCGAGTCCTTTTGACTTTATGATTTTGGCCCATGTTGTCCTCAGTGTAAGATCAGATCTCAGCTGATTGTATTACTCTAAGGCTAATTTGTAGCAAAAAAACACGGGGTCAAGTTTGTGTGGCGTCATAAACTTTTGTCACAACAAACATAAAAACATGGTGTTTTCATGTTTTTATGAGGAACAACTGAAATAATGCCGAAGGGTTTTTATGTGAAAAGTGGATTCACAGTTGAGGATGACGCATGCTTTTCTTACTGCCTTTTGGAGTGAGTCACCACAGTTCAGCTCTTACGTAGGTTTCGTGGCACCAAGTCAAAATTGTCAAAACTTTTCTTGATGACACTTTTTTTTTTCTTTCTTTTTTTTTTACCGTAATGCTGGAAAATCCACCAACTATCACCGTGCATAATACGTGTTGCAAGCAAAAGTTGCTAATGAACGGCATTTCGATCCAATCTTTATTAATAACGCCATTCTTCGACAGCATTGTATTACAGTCATTTTTTTTCACATAATTTTTTTAATCAGTCTTCTAATCATCATTCAGAACTATAGTCTCTACTTGAAGTCGTCATTGACATTAGGAAGGATACAAATATATCTGCATTTTTTTATTATTCTTTGGTTATCTTCATGTTTTACTACTTTTAAAAAAAACGGAAAAAAATAAATACAAAACTAGATTTGTCGCTGACATTATAGGTGATAATCAGGATTTTATAATGCGTAAAACAAGAAAAAAAAAAGGTAATATTGCTGATTGAAAATAAAACCTGCACTTATGAGAACGTCCAGCAGATGGCGCTTCAGATCTGCAGATTTCTGCGCCCAGTTTTTTGATGACTGAAGCCGAGCGCTTTAAAGTGGAAACCATAAAAGTCTTTTCAGCACCGTTTCCCCTCCACTGAACGAGTTTCACAGATAATGCAGCCGTTGGCATTTTTACAATCTTCTTCACAGTATGAACAACATGTGCTGAACTTAACACCTCTGACTCATGTGGCTCTACTCTCTTTTACAGACTTCATTAGTAATTGATATGTATTTGTGCCTGCAAGCTTGTCTGGCAGCAAACATTTATACTCCCCCCAGCCCCCAAGTTTTTTTTTTGTTGTTGTTTTTTTTACTTTTTATTGTCCGCACACAGAAACGTTTAAATCAGCCTCACTGGGAAGATATGAAAAGGTCAGCAGAGAAAGTCGATGTGAAGGTGACTACGATTCAGATAGAGAGAAGAGAGTTGGAGTCACCCCGAAGAATAATGAAGAGAAGCTAGCAGAGGACTTGTGGGTTTGCTGTAAATAACATCTCATTAGGGTTTTTATTATTATTAGCATTCAGAAATGCTTCGTTTGTTAGCGGATTCATCCAAATCAAAAATTGTGATCAAGCCAGAAGGTTTCTCTGTGTGTATTGGATTGATTTTCAGAGAAGGGACTAATGCGTCAATGCCTCTAACGCAGGGGTGTCTTAAGTCGGTCCTCAAGGGCCGGCATCCTGCATGTTTTAGTTCTGTCCCTGCTGGTATTAACAACCTTTTCAGCATGTAAATGTTCTTCTTTGGCCTCTAATGACCTATCTGATCCAGGTGCGTTAAACCAGGGAGCGAACTAAGACATGAAGGATGCTGGCCCTCTTGGACCGACTTTGGGCACCACTGTTCTAAGGAGTATACATAACCCTTAGACATCCTCTCACACAAAGTCCATCCATCCATCTAGCATTAGGAAACAAACAGCATCATCAAGATCAAGAAGCACAGCAGGTTGTGGAGACATTTAACGGAGAGTTAAGTTCCATGATGATTGTTTTGTCATCGTTTAAAAGTAGAGCATGTATGGCACAATTGCAACCCTATCAAGGCATGGACAATGTTTGTCAGAGAAGCTGCCAATAGCTGGTAGCAGCAGAGAGATCCAGAGTAAAGGAGATTTTTCAGAAGAACAACTTTTTATCCACTCCACAAGCCTGGCTTGTGGAGTGGATAAAAAAGTAGCAAGAAAAGTAGATAGAAAAGTAGCAAGAAAAACATGGTAAAGACTTGTTTGAAGTTTGCTACAGGCCATTTGGGGAACATTATAAATGTGTGGAAGAAGCTGCTTTGGTCAGCAGAAACCAGAATTCAACTATCAGTGCACAATGGGAAAATAACACTGTGGTGGTATAAGGATGTGCTTTTCTTCTGCAGGGACAGGAAAGCTGGTCAGAGTGGACAGGAAGGCCCACGGCGTTGAATACAGGACTGTTCTGGAACTTGTTAGAAGATGCAAAAGAATGCATATCTTACATGGTTTAGGCTAGAATGGTCTAGTCAAAGTCTAGACCTAAATCTATTGGAGGACCTTTGGCAAGACTTGAGAAATGATGTCCACTGACATCGAGATTTAGTTTTTCTTCACAACAAACAACTAAATCTCACCAACTAGATTACAAACTACACCAAGTATTTTTGGTGTAGTTTGTAATGCAAATATCTTAGTACACTTGAATTTAGACAAAACTAACTTACAAGTAACTTTTTACCAAGATATAGGAGCTCGTATTAAGTAAGTAATTCCTTAATATTTACAAAAATGTGTCTGATTATTTCACTCATAGCAAGACACTTTTCTCATGTTGTAACAAGCTCCTACATCTTTCTGGAAAGTTCCTTGTAAGTTAGTTTTATCTTGTTTCATCTGTACAAATATATCTGCACAAGAACGTAGACTTGGTAAGATTTAGTGTTTCTGCAGTGGGTTCTGTTTGGAGGGGTTTGCGTATTTACAGATGCTCTAGTTTGAAAGAGTGGAACCCAAAATCCATTTCACTGTGTTCAGACTCCAAAGTCCAGTTTGTGCTGTATGTTATGTTATAAACGCTGCTGTGTTTGTTAGTTTAAAGGAAGATAAGCGTCTTTGTTTTCTGCCAGCTTGCTTTTCTTTTTGCTCATCACCCACTTGAGTGCTTTGAGCAGTCATGTGTTGGGCTTAAAGCGCTTGCGTCCCACCCTTGGACAGGCCATCTTTTTAATGAATTGGCTGGTGTTGATCCTGAACTGACAGTTAGTCAGACGTGGCATCTATTAAACAGCGCTGGGTTCGGGTTACTGTCCAGCGCTGCCGGACGTTTTGTGCGCTGCTGACCCCCCTGACACAAACACATCGTCCTGCCGAAGCCCAGTTAAATGCCATCCCACCCCACGTTGTAAGGCTGAACTCAATTATGGATGACCATCATTAGAAACCAGACACTCGCCAACACACGCTTGGCCACACAGACACATGCCCATGCAAACGATGCGATGGGCACGGCGATTATTCCCAGAGACACCCAAGACTATTGGAGTGCTAATAGAGTAACAGCTTCAGTTTCATTCTGCTGCTGCTCCTGTAACCTCCAGATGACCACCAGACTGTGCGCTACAAAACAAAAATCTTCCTCTTTTTAATATATACCTGCCTGGAAAACGTGTTTATACCCATGGTCTACCTTCTCACATTTTGTCACTGACTGATTTATTGGAAATTTTTGTGTTAAACCAACACAAAGCAGCACACAATTGTGTAGTGGAGGGAAAATAACACATGCCTTGCCAACTTTAATGCAAAGAATCTGAAACGCGACTGCTATGAAAAGCTTGAATAAAATGCTATGCTTTCAGAAGTCATATAATCAGTAAGGTCATCTGTGTGAAGAAAAACCATCACTGCACATGGCTTGATAGCGAAACATGATGTTGGGAATATCATGATGTGGGAAAGCCATTTTTTAAGCAGACTGATAGAGGAAGAAAACCCGTTAGAAGCTGCAAAATGCCGATAGCAACCCTACAGCCGGAGCTACAGCAGCAGGGCTTAGATGTCTAGGCCTACATCAATCTAAGAATCGGAAGCCGGACCTGAAAGCTAGCTTCCACAGATACTCCATCACAAGTAATTAGTTGCATTGGATTTTATTTAGGGGGATTTCAGATCTCACCAAAGAGCTTTTCAGATCTTTATTTGTAAAATAAAATAAATAAATAAAACACGTCCTAATCATGTGTTTGTCTGTCGCACAAAATGCTCAAAACACATTGACGCTCATTCTTGGGACACGTAAAAACGCTTAGTGGGTGTGATTACTTTTATATCACTGAGACAATGGGCTAATCTCATTAGCTAGATGTGAAGGGTGACGATGAGGGCATGTGTCATGTTGAATCACCCTTTAACCCTGCATCTGTTCCAGGTGTGAGGACTTCTCTCAGCGGGCTTCAACACAAGGATTAAGCTGATGATGACAGAGGCCAACACACACGGACCAACAATGTATGACCCCACACACACATACACAAGTTTGTATGTCTATCCTTATTGGGACGTACTATTGACTCCCTTTCATTTGACTGACCGTGTTTATGCATAGCCCATACCCATAACCCTAACCTGAACCAATACACCACTAACCTGAAGATAAACTCAATTCCAACCTTGGTCCTCCAAAGTTGTTGATCTATAAGGCATATCTATCTTCAGAGGGTTAGTTATTATGTTAAGAAAGGTTCTAAAAGAGTAACAAAGACTCACATTGAAGGCAATTAAAATCACCAATTAAGATGAGAAACTGGAGTACCCGTTTATGGTACATTTAACACTAAATAGCATAACTTTATATCTGAATACATTTTACTACTCTTTGTAGGGCATATTTGATTAAACAACAGGATTACCATCTCCACAGATATTTTACAAAACTTAACGAAACTGTTGAACCTCAAAGTTTTCCTGGGCCTGTTCTAATAAGTAACTACGGTATCTTAAACCCAAGCTAAACTGACGTCAAACCAATCAGTTACCAGTAGACGAGTCTGGGCATGTTTAGCGTGACAGAGCAAAAACAATTTAGTAACTTTAGTAACAGCCTTTCTCTCTGCTTGACAAAGTGGAACAACATTAACTCTGTTGAAGTATCTCCACCTAAAGCTCTAAAACTGAGGTTGCTTGAAGATAAACGGTACAGATGAGGGTTATATGTAGAATATCATCTAAAAAATGACAAAATTTGTTGGGAGAACCCATGACTTTTTTTTGTTTTACATCATTTTCTAAAAGTACCAATCTACCTGCTTCCTATACCTGATTACTCCTTTCTGGGTGGCAGTGGTTCCTGTCATGGAGGAGAGGTACATCTTGAAATTTGTATAGTAAAATTTCATCTCAATTTGACACCATTTCTCTACCGTCCTCTCAGAAAGTCTGAAATGGATTAGGACAGCATGAGCAAGACAATTATTACTTTTCTACTTGTTCATAGAAATATTAAACTACTTGAAGCAACATCTTAGGCCTACCTAGCATCAGGGCAGCAGGTCAACCCATTGACACACTTTAAAAGGCTGACGAGTCAGTGTTGAAAGCACATCACGTTCGGGGAGAACAATAATCAATGTAGCGCGCACACAATGTTCTAGCAGTCGTGCACAGATCTTTATGTGCAACCTGCATTATTAATTGATTTTCCAAACCTTTTGTTCTTTTGTGCATGTTCAGTTCAGATTCAGGCTAATCTAAATTCTCAACTGCAGGACGGAGGCACAGAGGAAGGGTCTTGAACACCAGCCGACGTCTCCAGATTACAAACTAAATGCGTTTAGAAAATGCAAGATGCTAGCAGCAAATAGAGGCTGAATTCTCTGTATATGTACTTTAATTAAAAAGGCTGCCTCGTACTCTCTAGAGAGCTACTTATCATGACATGCTTACTGATAGCCTGGTCCTTGATAGTGTAGCAGCATTGTGCTATTTCGGCTTGTGTTCATGTCTGATACAGTATCAGAGCTTAGCGGTTCATATCAGTGTTAAGTAGCCGGAGTGGTAACTGGAGTGGGAGATATATCCACCTGAGTGGGTTCAATCTGTCCTCATCGGGCCTCACCAAAACACACACACGCACACACAACTGAAAACATGGTGTCATGTAACAGAAGGTGAATTATTCAGCCGAAGTGATGACTGCCACAAAGCCGCTACCAGATTCTTCCTCATCTTTGTATCTAAATATTGATGATCCATAGAGCTCCACTTGAGAGGGGGGGGAGGGGGAGTGACCGAAATGAGATTTAAGGGGAGCAACAAGTCTGTTTTTATGTTATGTCACATAACACACGTCTGACCACTTTAGAGATTTCATGAGCAAAGCTGAACTAAAACTGTCAGAAGTTGTTTCACTGAACGCTTTTCATAAAATTAAAAAAGAAAAAATGAGAATGGATGTCATGTCAACAGTATTTTTAAGTTTTAAATTGACGTTGTTTTGTAAAATTAGAATCGTCACAACTACTGCCTTTCGCTCTCAGATTGTTGTTGACATATAACTAATGCCTAATTTTGTTATTTCTGTTTACTTGTCATGATGTATGCTGTTGCCTTTCTTGACCAGGTCACACTAGTGAAAGAAGCATTAGTCTTAGTGGGTTTTTAACTGGTTAAATAAAGTTGAATAAAAATATGAAAACTGAGAAATGCTCAACCTGTGCACCAAACTGCTAACATGAACAATTTATGAAAAAAACAAAAAAAACATCAAGCTTTCTCAAAACTAACAAGTTTACTTACATATTTAATTACCATTTTTGCAAATCAAATGTTATATTTGCATTACGACAATTACGACAAAATTAGTGGCTTGTAATCAATTAAGTTGTGGTGTTTTTTTTTGTGATGACTTCCTGAAGGTGGAGTGTTGGAAAGAGTGGGACATTCTTAAAGAGACACAGGCCCAATTTCAAGCCATTAAATAGCAAAGTCAAACTTTTTTAAAGTCATATTTCATATATGAAAGATTTTTATGACAACTGAAGGTAGCAGATACTTGATTGTGCTATAAAATGATTCTATGTGACTGGGAAAAAAATAACACTGCCCCTTTAAGAGGAAATGGAGATACTGAGGTGGCTGTGGATACGAGTGTGTGCGAATTGTCTCTGGCAACCTTGAAACTCGCCCTTTGACCCCTGGAGATGGACACCTTTCCCTGAAATGGTTAGAACAGCTTCAGAAAGTGGGTGGATGATGCCATTCTGACAGGAAATGTTTTAGGTGACTTTACATTCTTTATTTTTCTTTTGTCGTCTACTTTCTTAGCTTCCGATTCTGTGTAAGGAAAGCGAAAGGTCAGAACAAACTCTGAACTGCAGTCTGATGGGAAGAGGGAATGGAAACGTTCAAGACGTTTCCCATGACTTAAACCGAACCCGGTCTTTTAAAGACTGAATCCAGCAGTTGAGGTATGAGCTGAAGCATTTTTGGCACTGCAGCTGAAGACAAACAAACGGAATGATGTTTATCTAGGATGGGCTCCTCTGAGTGTGGCGTGAATAGAACAGTATAACAAGAACATAGCTTTAAGGCTGTACACTTCTATAGCTGCCATTTATGGTAGTTCATTGCAGTTGTCTCTGGCTGTACTCCTATTGACTACTATTTTGACTTCCACCAGCTTTCCTTGAACTTTTCATGACTCTGCCGCTCCAACCGGACTGAGTCTCAGTAGTCCATGCTATGTAGCTGGTTCTTCCTGACATCTTTCCCCTGTAGCGCCACAGGAAGCAGCGGCAGGTTCAGGTTCGCCACCCGCCGTTGTTCAGAACGCAACTGAACAGAGTTCCTCTTGTCGCCGTCAATCCCTTCTCCCGCCGGCTCACCTTCCCCTGCTGAGGCGAGCTCTTTTCTCCTTCCCCGCTCCTGCCTGAGGTTCTTTATGATCAAAGTGTGTTGTCTCTGCGAAGGGAAAACCGGCGGTTTCGACCCGTTCACCAGAAGCCTAGGCGGTCCAGGCCGACTCAGGCCCGCCCACGTCACCTTCCTCCCTCGGCCGTCTTTAGGCCCGACGTTGCGCAGGCGAGGCAGGCGAGCGGAGGGGGACACCTGTGCGGTCTGGGTGGAACCCGGCTGCCCTCTGTCCATGGAGAGTACGGGTCCGGTCTCCAGGAGGATTCCGGGAGAGACGGCGTTTTTCTCGGCGGAGTAAAACGCCTGCAGCTTCTCCAGCCGCTCGTTGATGCTAAGGCGGTGAGAGTTGTCCTGGTGGTACTTGTCCCGGAAGCAGTCCGACCCTGGGTCCGCCGCGCCGTCCGACTGCGTTGTCCTGAGGGGGTGGGAGTGTCGGATCGGTCCAGACGCGACACCGTCTCTGGTTGGCTCGGCTGGTAAGGGGACATGGCAGGGTGCGGAGTCGCAGAGCTGCGATGTTGAGCTTTTCGGAGGGGAAGCGTGGACGAGTTCCCTGTCGCCAAACACCGAAACTGGAACAGACATGCGTAGACAGAAAGCCATTGAGTATAGTGTCTTCCAAAAGGATTCACAGCCCTAAAATATCCTCATGTCATGTCACAACCATTTAGCATATTTTGTTGATATTCTAAAGGTGACCTATTGTGCCTTCTAGAACAAGTTAGTCTATGGGTTATACAAAACTTGTTCATTACATTTTTTTTTTTTTTTGCACAAAATCATTCTTAGATAATGAATAGTGAATAGCTTGTCTTTTCCAAGCATCTAGCATTTAGATTGCGTTCCCAACATGTGTTCTTTCAGCGTCATTCCGATTCTTGCAGAACACAGAATGAATGTCTACAGCCTGATTCTGCCACCACCATGTTTAACACTGAGGATGATGTGCTCAGGCCAGCAGCAGCGACACAGTATTTCGACCATTTAATCCTACATTGCTCGGTGACTTCTGGAAGCAATTGCTCCCGGAGTGTGAGAGTAAAGAGAGCTAAATAGAAATGATCAACGCACTTTTCAAGTTCTAATATCCAAACTTCGATAAAAACCTGCCACCTCACAATAATGACCAAATTCTAACAAAATACCCTAAAATATATGTTAGTAATATTACAAAATGTGAAAAAGTTCAACGGGTTTGGATATTTTCACACTTGTATGTAACAGAACTCTTTACCTTCAGGAAACAACGTATCCCTGGTGTTGATAGAAATGGTCACCTCCTCATCAGTCGTCCCGTCTTCTGCTGACAGAGGTTCGGGGGAGGGAGGGTCAGAGGGCGAAGGGGGCGAAGCAGAGCGGGGAAGGTGGGGCAGAGCGGGAGAGGGCGGACAGTTCTCGTCATCCTCACGGTGGCCCTTCCTGTGCAAATCTGTGGTCTTCCTCCTGTTCTGACTTCTGCTCGTCTGCTGGACCTTCGGCGACTTGTTGAACTGCTTCAGGCTTTTCTCCGTTTTCGGTGAGTTCTGCCAATGGGAAGGAGTTGATTGTCAAACTCTGTGTTCAGGAGCCAATGTAGTTTAGGATTTGTTTGTGACAGTCCAACTTTAGAAGGGAAACAAACAAGTAGACGATGCAAGCAAATGTACTGTTCAGATTTCAATCAAATTGTGTGACATGGAGTTGTGACAGTGTGACGGTCATAATTTAGCCTAAATATAGATGCTAAGACGCAGGCTTAGTTAGCCTCTTTGAACAACATTTCTACCACATTTGGTCATTCGTAAACAACCTCACAAACTTTAACAGGTCTACAGTAGAGAGCATCCTGGCAAACTCCATCAGTGGATTTGGGAACAGCACTGTTCAGGACAGGAAAGCTCTCCAGCATGTCATTAAAAAAACGGCACAGATCATCTGTGGAGCCTCTCTCCCCTCACTGCAGGACATCTACGTCACCCGGGTCACAAACAGAGCTAAAAACGTCATCCGGGATCAAAACTCACCCACAGCACTACTTGTTCTCGCTTCTGCCTTCTGGTAGTCGTTACAGAAAACAAGGACTAACAGACTGAAAAACGTTTTTTACCCTCAGGCCATACTAGGCTTTTAAACTCAGTGTGACTTAAGATTTTGAGTGTTTTGTTTTTTTAATGCATGTGACAAACATGTTTTTTTAAACTTATTCTTCTTCACTTATGTGACTAAACAAAAAAAAAAGGTGTTAAGTGGAGCTTGTTGAGTGCAAGTTTTGTTGCTCTTTTTTTTTAATCTGTTCTGAAGTTTTTTCAGTTTCTATTCTATTTCTTTATTTTTTCACTTTTCAACCACAGTAACAAGGGACAGCTTTGATGTCAGATTCACCTGTTGCAGAGTCTTCGTTTCAGGGTTGCTTCGGTTTCTCCATGTCGTTTTGCTTGGAGGAGTCCAGTCATTGTTCTCGAGCTTCTGCAAAGTCAAACAAAAGGCATCGGAGATGTCAACATGTCTTCAGTTTAGATGGGATATATCATTCTATGCGACAGGTCTAAGCTCATTGCCCCAAACCGTTTATCCAACACCAGACGGATAATAGTTCAAATTACCCCAGGGAGTGAAATCAAAGTATTTGCCAATAGAAATAGTATTTTCCCAGTGGTAGATTTCAGTGTGGGCCATGTAGGCAGTTGCCCAGGGTGTCATCAACCTTGTTCCTTGTTGTCACGTACAACAAGGAACAAGGATATGAAACACTCAAAGGCTGGGATGACAACAGCCGATCTCACACTGAGTGAGCGCAGAGCAGGAGTTTATATAGTCAGCAGAACAGGTGGGAGCAATCAACAGCCAGCAGGACGGGGTGGCAGGAACAGGGGATTCATGGCGACGAGGTCTGGTTAGTTTGGTTTGTTTAATCGTTAAATGATTCATTTACGCTCTCTTCCTCTATGAAACCTGGAGACAAACCTGGGGTCTAACCCAGTAAAACTAATCTAGAGTGTCTCTCCCTTTACATGAGTAATTTGTTCTCACTGTGCACCCATCCATTCAGCTGGAACCACCCGTCCGTCCCACAGCCAGTGACAGAACGTACAGTACGACACCCTGCTGCAAATTTCAGGCTTTTTCAACAGTTGTTCTGTCGGGATTTCCCAGTCAAGCCAAGCTGAGAGGAGGGTGCGAAGGTCCAAAGACCCAATCCGGCTGTTTTACCTCATTTTCGCTGAGCGGTATGGCAGGGGCCTGTGTGGTTTAGCGCCCCATTTCATGGCCCGCACAACACTGTGTCATACTAGCGCGACAGCTAAGATGACGACAAGCTAGCCAGCTAGCCTTGGACATACGACTGAAGGCGGCCCAGGAATGCCATGCTACAGGTTGGTTGTATGGACAGTTTTTACAATGAAAACTGACAAAATGGCGTACCAAACTGCACCACACCAATCCATACCCATAAAGCTCAGTGGAAACAAAACATTTGAAAGATTAACCCTTTATGACCTAGGTTTCGAATCCCCACCTGGATATTTTTGCTTGTTTTAATTGTACACAGTTCTTTAAATGTCCTGTGAGTAAACATATTTGCCCATTTATCAATATCAACTGGAACTTTCAATATCTAGCAAGTTGTTTTCGCAATTTACCGTCTATTAAAAGAGCGACCCTCAGATTAATTTCACTCTTTGCTACGCTGGGGTCAAATTACCATGATAATCCGATATTGACCGTAGAGCGCAACGTCTCCCCTTTCAGAAACCGTTGGAATCTTTTCAGATAGCGCAAAGTTTGGCGGAATTACGGTACTGCAAATTTGGCTGGATCGTCGGCGCTACGTTCGATAAGGGTTAACAACTATCTACAAAGAAAGTGAGGTGTTCCTGTTGACTCTCCTCTGCTGAGGTTGTCGTCTGGTGCTAATGAAGTGGCTCTCTTTTCTCCTCAGAATACAAATAGTTCTTCAAACTCATAGTGAGGGCGTAGGTCTTGCCTTTTGGCTTATAAGAACCAAGTAATTGATCACTCTTAGATCTTCGTTTAGATATAATCTCGTGTTTTGAGTGTGCATTCTCTGGTGATTCAGTATTACGTTTTAATAGATGGGGTAATAAAGACAGCTCAATGTAAAGGAAATTGTAATCTTTCAGAATAATGTTTAAAAAGTTCTGAACCTGATCAGTCTATGAACAATAATAGAACATGTGTTCCCTAATTCCACCATAATCTAAAATAAAAAACACCATAACGATGCAACTACTCTCTAAAATCTGTCATGATGAAAGGTCTTCGGTAGCTTAACTCAGCAAAATTTTCATGACACGTCAACACATCAGTGTGTTTTTGTGTCTGTGTGTTGCGAAGCATTAACCTTGCTAGCCTTGGCCCCTTTGTGGCTCCGGTTGAACTTGTTGAGCAGCAGGTGATAGGAGGCCATGACGGCGGAGGGTCTGTTGCTGGTGACCGTGTTGATGACTTCAGAGAGGGAATAACCCAGTGTCTCCGTCATGTAAGCCAGCACAGATGAGTTAAGGTCTTCCGGACACAACCTGGGAAATAAGAGCGTAGAAGGGTTGAAAACCGTCCGGAAAAACAAAGGACAGAGAGCAGCGATGGGTCCACTGGGACTGGTAAGGAAGGACATGTGACTGTAGGATGTTGGTTGAGCGCAGACCAGAACTGGAAGGCTTCTGTTACTCAAGTGGGCCAGAGAGAACGACCCATTCCCATACATGATTGCATTTCCACAATACGTTAAGTGACAAAAGGGTTTTAGTCAGGCTATAATATTCAGAGCTGTCACAATTCAGACCATAAAAAAAAAAAAGTTCACTTTGTTGGAATACATTCAGTTCTTATTGGCTCCTCTGCCAATTTCCAGAGCTAAGAGAGAGAGCTTGTGTTTTCCCTTTTCTCTGTCACATTTAGAAAAGAAGTTAAACACTTGCGATGTGTCGCAGTTAGGTTTAAGTCAACCCGAAGGG
Source organism: Girardinus metallicus (assembly GCA_903067095.1). Classification (NCBI taxonomy): domain Eukaryota; kingdom Metazoa; phylum Chordata; class Actinopteri; order Cyprinodontiformes; family Poeciliidae; genus Girardinus; species Girardinus metallicus. The sequence goes on from CAEGAE010043352.1 coordinate 26,766, forward strand.
CAACTAATTCCGCCTGGTATGACTACCTGTTTTTATGTGAGAGTGTGTGTAGCGGTTTCTTGGAATATCCCTCGTTGATCCATCTCTCTTCCATCGCATCTCTGACGCTGGGTCTCTTATCTGGGTCCGGCTCCAGGAGAAGCATCATGAATGACACAGCGTCTGCAGCATGAGCGAAGTCAAATCAGAACCTTTGTTTGATTAAATATCACAGACGTAATTTTTTCTTTTGAGCGAAGCAGCAGAAGGGTAACCCTGCAATCTAACAAAATAACTTACTCAGTTAGAAAGAGAAAACTTGAATAGCAATTATTACTTTTCAATAGTTCAAGAGAACGAGAGTAAAGATTTATTGCTTTAGTCAAATAATAGTACTTGGAGATTTCACTCAGCCTCGTCGCTTTCAGCCAAGAAAAAAAATTACCAAAATGAGGTTTAAAAAGTAAATTACATGTCTGGGCTTCCTGTGTGTACCTCTATAACGGCACTGATTTGAACTCATCACAATAGGAGATCTGAACCATGCTGCCCTCCACCACACAAAGAGGAATATCATGAGCTTAAATGTTATAGAATTAACCTTTGGTCATAGAATTTGTTTAGTAAAAATGAAAAAAAAAAACTTATTAATTACAGTAAACTAATAAAACACTACAGGTGCAGTAGACATACTTACACAATACTGAATGAAGAGCATAAAAAGGAGAGCTTAATTGGGCCAAGACATGATTTTAATTAATATCAGAAACAGCATTATTATTTCAGAATGTAGTAATGCTCTGACCTTTGCTGATGTCACCAGGGATGTCGCTAATGTCCTTACTGACCATCTTCTGGTGCAGCTGCTTGATGTTGAAAGGCTCGACAGTGAAGGGCAGGGTTCCCGTTAGCATCGCAAACATGCTCACGCCTCTGTACGACGGCAACGTGGAACAAAAACACGAGATAATATTAGTGTTTCTGTGACGGAGGAAGGAAAAGTGAGGTGGGTTTGATGCGGTTAGGACAAACAAAGTGAGAGTTTGTCACGTACATGGACCAGACGTCCACCTTGGAGCCGTACTTCTTGTGAGCCAGCAGCTCAGGCGCGGCGTAGGCAGGACTTCCGCACTGCGTGTTGAGGAGCTCCAGGGATAAAGAATCCGGCTTCAGAGTGTTGCTCAGGCCAAAGTCTGTGGGAATCAATATTTATGCAGCAATGCCGACTTACTGCAGCAATTTGCGATGCAGTAAACAAAGATAGTTCAATTTCTGGATGTGGGACGCAAACATGTTTCGACATACCTACAATTTTTATGTTGTTATGCTCGTCCAGGAGGAAGTTTTCAATCTTTAAATCTCTAGAAAATAAAAAGTAAAGACCTTTTTTTGTAGGAATCAAAACAATACATTTTTATATCATTGTATTGTTGAAACTGTTTGTCCATAATTTTGTTGGGAAGATGCAAAGAAAAATTGGTTTATAATGAGACAATTATCAGCTTAAAGCTTATGATGTTTATAAAAATCCATTTCTAAAACTGTCACTGTGTCTTGACAGAGTAATATCAGACAATCTGCTAAAGAAATTCAAGCTCCTCTGTCTTCTCCCAGGAGTCCACTTTTCTTGGGAATACACATTGTGAGTCCTGGTGTGGTAGTACTAGATGTGCTAGTTGCTCGAATTGCTAAGACATGATGCTAGCAACAGTCTCTATAATGTTTCTGCCTTTGTTTGAAGCATTACTAATACACTGCTACATTTCTAAACTGGAATCGGTCAGGATCCGTGTCGACACGTTAAACTTTAGAGGACTGGAGATTAGCCACTAAATTCTGATTGGTTTAGCTGCAAATTTCTGGAGTTTTCCATGAGTATTTTCTGCTACAGGAACCAGTTTTAAAGGTCTGACAACACTGGTTTGGCCTTATTCAACTTTATCTGTGTATTTATAGAGATTTGATTGAATACGACTGTTACCAGCGGCAGCAAGAAAGCTAAGCTGCTAAATTTGGGTTTTGGGTAGAACTCAGGTCTATTTTCCCATTTGGTAATCTAGAAAATTAGTTTGCTCAAACCGTTAAATCACATTTTAAAAAACCCTTCCAAACTGAGCGATTTTCCAAGTCGGGCTAACCAGCTGTTGTTCTGGATTTATTTTCAACCATCAGCAGAGAACAGTCTCTGCATTTAGTTGATAAAAAGTTGTATTACTCCCCTCATTGTACCCCAGCCTCGTCGCCATCAGGCGAGGCTTTGAGCTATAAAACTACTGGCTAAATGAAAATCTGCGGTTAGGAGTGAGAGAGACCCCATAAACTGTAGCCTGGGAATCTGCCATGTTTCTTTCATCTGCCTTCATCTAAGCAGCAGACACTCAAAAATCCAGAAATCCTTGCTTGAGCAGCCCGAGGGAGGTTCAAAGAGAATAAGAGGAAGAAAGAGAGAAAGAAAGAAAGAAAACCAGCAAGAAGGAGCGAGATCGCACAATGTCGTAAAGCAGAAAAATGTATGTGGTGAACTTATTGAATCTGGGTGGCAGGAGGTGTGTTTAAGTGCAAAATTTCCCTCCATGTCCAGTGTGATCATCTCTACAGCACTGTGGTGTCGAAAGAGAGAGAGAGAGAGAGAGAGTGTGTGTGTTTGCGTGTGGATGCGTGGGTGGGTTTGACAGGGAGAGGTGCTGTTCAGGAGTTGAAAGTGATGTCGTTCGGGGACTTCATTAGAGAGGAAGTCCATGATGTTGTGATGATGTGTGAATCATGGCGCCGGATCAGGATGATGAAGTCACCGCCTGGTAATCACATTCCCACCTTGAGAAGAGCCAAGGCCCCAAACTGAAGCAAAATGTGAGTGTGGGTGCGCGTGCGTGTGTGCGTGGATGTGAAAGTGTGAGAGTAATGGTTACCTGACACCGACTCCATGTCTTACTCTGAAGGCTGTTAATGCCCTGCAAACTACTACGGTATGTATGTGTATGTGTGTTTTCTGACAAATATGAATTAACAGGTTTGTCCCACTGTGATCTTGTCTTTATGATAACCTTAAGTGACATTGTAGTTAAGTTATGTACATAAGTTAGCAGATTGGTCCCATAGTTTATTACGGGACTCAAAGTTAAAACCAGTAAAATTAAGGGAAGGTAAGAATTTGTTTTCCTTCCCCTTGATTCACCTCTGTTTTAAATTAAAAGGACAGAAACATTTTACAATTTCTCAAGGCCTCTCAATTAGATCTCAATCAGATTTATATCCAGACTTTGACTAGGTCACTCCAAAACCATTTTGTTTCTGTAACAAAGGCTCAATATTCACCTTCAGGGCTTTATGGCTCCATCAGACCAAAACTTTGTCCAAAACTGGAAGCAACAAAGTAGTCCAAGACCATGAGACTACCTCCGCCATGTTTGACCATCTATATGATGAGCGTTGATATATTGTATTAATTTACACTATATGCAACAGAAATCTGCATAATGGGTTTCATTTTGTCATAAATATCCTAGAATAAATGGGCTTTTCAATGATTTTCAAGCTAATTTTTCCAATGGGTTGTGTAAGTCATTAAGATATATTTTTAATTTGAATGAAAATAATGTGAAAAATACTTGTGATGTTAGTTTATATGGACATTTTTATGATTTTTTTTTTATTGTATAAGGCTCTAATGTTTTTAACCTGAATAAGCTGTCTTAAAGGGGCAGTATAATGTGTTTTCCAGACGCATCGCACGATTTTATAGCACAATCATGTAACTATGTTGTTATGAAAATGCCGTATGTATCAAATCTGACTTAAAAGTAATTTAACTTTGTAATTTAACGCCTTGAAATTAGGCCTCTTTCTCTTTAAGAAACTCCTGCTCTTTCTACAGTTCCGCCTTCAGGAAGTCATCACAACATCGCTCCTCTATTAACCCTTTAACAAAGTTTTTAAAAAACATTCACTTAGAAGCAGATGCGCAGTTCCACCAGGTGTTTGCTAATTGCTGCTGGCTAGTCTGAAGGAGCTCAAAGAGTCAGTCACAGGGGAGGCCTGCTTTATAATGCAGACGCCCGGAAGCTTGGAGGAGGAGCTTCATCCTCGAAGGCGGAGCTAGGCCTATCCAGGCATTCTGCACAGCTGAATGGTTGCCATGGGAGATTAAAGAATTTCTCAACTATGCACAAAAGGATTAAAGCAAAACTCCAGGTATGTTTTTGGTGAGGGAATCACATGATGTAAAGATCAAAAAATTTACATTTTACATAATACTGCCTCTTTAAAAGCAGACTGGAAGTCAGACACATTGTCTTCCTCCTAGTGTGTGTGTAGTGACCTGTGCACAATGCCGTGTTTGTGCAGGTGCTCCACCGCGGAGAGGATCTGCCGGGTGTAGCGCCGCACCTCCCTCTCTCCCAGCCTCCTCCGGTCGCAGATCCTGTCCATCAGGTCTCCTCCTGCACACAGCTCCATGGCCATGTAGTAACTGTTCTCCGTCTCCAGGGTCTGACACGCAGGATTTACACGGTACGTTAACGTTCACACACTTATTAACAGAAGGAGTTGTTTTTAGGAGGGTTTGTTCCTTTTACCTCCAGAAGAATCACAATGTGAGGGTGTCGGACCATTTGGTGGATTCGGGGTTCCCTTTTCATGTTTTTCAGCACGTAGGAGTCTTGGCGTGCTTTCTTCTTGTCTATCACCTTAACAGCCACCTTCAGACACGATGGCAAACAGTCAGACAAGACTTTCAACACAACTGCATTCATAGTCCCTTATTGTTCAAAGTTTATATGAGTTGTTGGGTGAAAAGTGAGTGAAGGCACAGTTTATGTTGCGAAGTAGAACACACAACTTGTTGTTACTGTTCAGATTTAAAGGAGCTGCTTTTGTTATTGTCTTGGCAATATAATCAGAAACAAATGTTTCTAAGATGCAACAAAGATTACATTTTGATATCCAAAGGCCTCTGAAATTTAAACAAAAAGAGCAAATAAAAAATTGAAGGGAACTTGATTTAAAAAAAACCTCAAAAAAACGATAACACTTTATTTGAAGGGGTGCGCATAAGACTCACATTACACTGTCATAAACAGGACATAATACTTGTGATGAACATGAAGGGGTCTTTATGAATGTCTATGACTGTTGTCGTTCGGTGAATAATGTCCCTTTTAATGCAAAGTTGCTCTAAAAGCTGCATGAAAAGTCCATTAAACGTGCCAACATTGTATTATTTTGTAAACAATGACACTTTAATGCAAAGTTGTCACTTAATGTTAAATTATTTCAACTTTTACTGTAGACTGATAGTTAAGTGCAATATCTACTGGGTATTTCTTTTTGGTTCTTCTACTATGTGACGACTGTTATCAGATGAACGTTAATATTTCACATTGACATCATGTCACAAATAGTGCTGGTCTTTAAGAATGAGACACTTTTTTATTTTGGCATGAAAAGACAGACCATTTACAAATATCTTTCTAAATGTACAATACATTTTTAAATGTGCTCAAACTGCTTCAACAAGGCCAGAGTATTTGTTTAGGAACCGGTAACCTGAACACAAACAGTCCAATTGGAATCATTTTAGTGACAACGTGTTTCATGTATGTTTTATATTTTTATTTTATATGATTAAATACTGTGTTTGTAACGACAACTCAACATGAAACATCCTAATGATGTTGTCTTTTGTTTGCAGAGTTCACAAACATTTCTTACACCAACAGGAATTGAGGAAAACAAACCCCCCACCCCATCGCTGAGCCAGGACATTACTATGGCAACCAGGTCATAGTTTGGGTTAGGTAGTTAAGTACTGGCACTGACCCTGGACATTGGCCATGAAACTATACATATACATACACAGCCACATTTCATGTCTAAGTTGCAGACACACGACGCATTCAGTCCGTTCTAAACGTTTTCCCACCCCCTCCGTCACATTTTGTCATGATTCCACCACAAGCCTCACTTTATGTTTTGGGTGTTTTATTAAAAGACAAACACAATGTGGTCCATAATTGTGAAGTGGAAGGATGAAAAATACAAGAAACCCACAGTCAAAAGAAAGTGGTGAGAAATTTTGTTCAGAAAAAGCAATGAACAAACAAGGAGGAGTAGTTTTATTTATTTATTTTGGTTAGATGGGACAGAGACTGATTTTTTTTTTTGTTTTTCTAGGTTTTCTAGGATTAGTAAGGCACATTACAGTAAACACACCATCCCTGTGGCAAATCATAGCAGTGGTATCATCATGCTAGGAGTATCCTCAGAAAAGAAAAGATAAGGAAGCTGGTTACGGCTTTTGCAGTTATTAGAGTGAAATGTATAGTAATTCTGAGGGAAAATGCCTAAAATCTACAACAGACACAAGGCTTGAGATGTGCAGGACAACAACCCGAAATGTACATCCAGAGATGAAGTGGAAGGGTTTATATCACACTGTGTTCTTGTGTTTTTTGACTCATAGAAATAATATTCAGAAAATTTGGGCTTTAACTGGACACTCCTAGTCGAGACATACTGCAGTCCAACAAACACATGGTGTCATTTTCTTAGGATTTTATCTGTAAATAAAGTCTGAAAAAGGTTGGAAATGTTACATTTAGGCATTATTTTGTGTTATTTAAACGCCGTATCGCATGAACAAACGTATTCATGAGTGATTTTAATTGGGTTTCTTATGCAACGGAAACACGGCAATTGCAAAATTGTGGGGGGTTTTTCGCGACATTAGCGGAATATAGACAAAGGAAACTCCATCTTTGTTTATGTTCTCTTATCGCAACATTTCATAAAAAATAAATGGTAAATCAGTTCTTTAGTTAATGTTTTTGTACTAATATAATGTTTGTTTTTTACGTGTAACAATATACATGCTGTAGAAGTACAGCACAGATCCATCAAATCTGCTGAGTGAGCAGTTGGTCATAAAATAGCCAGGCGTTGATGGATCTGACACACTTTTGCAAACATTACAAGGCTGTAATAACAGGCCACTGCCTCCCTTCTGTGTGTAATTATCTGCCACCAGACTCTGGTTGATACCATGTAATCATCATTTTAATGTGTGTAAGATCTTTCCTTAGACAGGGTGCCGCCCTGCCAGAGTGTGCGACTTCCACACCAGTAAGAAAGCACCCACCTTCTCGCCGGTGCTGATATGCAGCCCCTCCATCACCTTGGCGAAGGAGCCTTTGTTGATCATCTTCCCGATCAGGTAGGACCCCACCCGCTTGGAGTGGGGGAAGCTCCTCAGCAGCTCCTTGGTGAACGTCAGGGAGGGCAGGGGCAGCCCCGAGGCTTCCCGCCGGGACTCGCCGACCCCCCCTCCTTCTGGGACTGTCTCCTCCAGAGTGGGCTTCAATGCTCCAGCTGGCATCCCAGACGAGGCCGGGCCCCCGCGCGGCCCCTTCTCACAACCATGGTTGGGTCCACAAGCAGAGCGGCTCTTGTGGAGGGCGCATATCGCCAAAGAAAACAAACAAACCCTGAAGGACAGGAGGAGTTTCAGGAGTTTCGGGGCTCTGATCACACACAGATCGGGGCTTGCGGATCTGTGTGTGATCCAAGCTCAAGTGTAGGTCCCCAAATCCGAAGTGTCCAGTGGATCCCTCCTCACATTATTCAGCTTTGACTCAACCGCTGGTTTCTCTGAGTGTCTTTTCTTCAGGTGGTGGATCTGTCCTATGTCTCTCTGCCGGTTAGTGGATGATTAACCGGTGTGTTCTCAGGTCAGCTCTGGTGATGAGATGGACATTCTACACCCTAATCACCCTCCTCCCTATCCCCGCCACCGTACACACACAACCCCACGCACGCACACACACACACAGGTACGCACAGTTACACAGTAACCATTTGTAACGGCTTCAGTTACTTCCTGAAGCCACATTTCAAATCTTCAGACAGACTTTTTAATATGTTTTTTACACAAGGATGGACTTAAAATGTATTTTTAGCTTAAACTGTTTCATACTTTTGTCATGTTAGAACCAAAAACTAAACAATGTATTTTGTTGTGGTTTTGCGTAGATGTTGTCTAAGTGTGAAGAGGACGCAAAGTGGTGCATGAGTTTTAAGGGTTTTTTTTCTTTTCTTTTTTTTTTTTTTTTTACAAATAAAACTTTTAAAAATGTGTTTTGATGACACTTTTAACTGAAAACCTTTCGAGGGATTTTAATGCACAAAAAGTAAAAAAAAAAAAAAAAAAAAGTGTGCTGTGCTCTAACTTCCTGGTTTTAGTGAGAATGCCGGCGGCAGCGTTCTGGATCTGCTTTGGTTGGGTTTTGAGGAAGACCAGTGAAGACACTGTTGCAGTTAGCAATGCGACTAAAAATAATTGCATGAATGAGTTTCTCTAGATCTTGCTGAGACACTAGTTCCTTAATCCTGGAAACGTTCTTCAAGTGATAGAAGGCCGACTTCATGACTGTCTTTATGTGGCTCTGGATGTTCAGGTCACATTTTTAGCTTGATTTTATAAACCTAACCTGCCCACTGGTCTCCTGGTGGTTTTCTGACCACATGCATGCTGTGTCCCCTACAATAGTTAACATTTCTGCTTAACACAGGCAGCAACAACAGCAAACACATTCATTTTAACTCAAGTGTTGTCATTTGTGGTTTCTAACATGCATTCCTGTTATCAGTTTAATAAGTTTGACTTTTGAGGATGATATCAGGACCCCACCCCTCTTGTTTTGTAAGGTAAGGTTATTTATGTAGCATATTTTCAGCAACAAGGTAATTAAAAGTGCTTCACGTGAATTAGAGGAAATACAAACAAAACAAAAAAACAGAAGGAAAAACAAAATGACAACAAAGTACTTCACAATTATAACCTAATAGGAGTTTCTCTAAGTGGTGTCCCAAACCGCAGCTCTACTCGTCTTAAGGCTTTCTTTCAGCAGACGCTCTATCACTGCCACTCATTCATACAGGTAGGGTTTGTAGAGGATTTGTGGAGTGCAGTCGTCCCCTCAACCCACCAGAGTTATGGATCAGTGCAGCTCCTCCACTGATTCTCTATATAACGCTGCCCTTGCCAGAACCAGTAGTACCCCGAACCTCTCTGTACCGAAGTGTGTCGTCTGTTTTGCTCCCATATCTGTGCGGACCTCAGGCTCAGATTGCACCGCGCTGAAGGACGCTTTTCCCTCGCTCAGCTGATGAAAGGAAGGACAGAGCCCTGTATCCTGCATGTAACCCTATACAATCACACACCCTCAGACACACACACACTCTTACACAACCTTTAAAGGTGACCCACTATTCTTTGTTGAGCAGGTTAGAATGGGCTATGCAAAACTTGTTCGCTACATTTATTTGCACAAAATCATTCTTTGGATATTGAGATTTTGCTGGCCACGCCTCCCCCCCCCAACTCGCAAGTGGAAATGGCTGCAAACAGATGGGCAATTTTACAACGGTTCATCTTCGAAGGGCAGAAGTAGAGCCTCCTGCACAACCAACGAGAAGGCAAAATGTAGTTTCTGAACAACATCTTGTCTTTTCCAGCAGCCATTGTACAGAACATACTGCAGTAAAATCAGCTGGCCAAATGTGCTAGAGCTCCGCTTGGGTTGCTAGATGGGGGGGCTTCACTGGGGTTACTAGGTGAGTGTGAGTGCCTGCGGATTTGGGACTTAACAACCGGGAAGCTTTTGAAACGGGTCATTTTCCAGACACCAAAAAACATTTATTTATTGCCAAATAAAATGTCTAAGTGTTCTTTGAAGCGAATGTGTCGTTTTTAGAAGCAGTTGAGACGGAAATGGAAGCATTAAAAAAAAAAAATGCGCAAACGAGCCACTGCAGCTGCCGGCCGAGTCCTTAAGTCACCTTGTTTAGAGGACGGTCGCGCGCTTCAGTTAGACTTTAGCAACAGCCAAATCCAAATCCAAACATGTTTCAGATGAAAAACAGACCAACCGAGACATGTTGGTGTTGGAAAGGAAATAAAAAAATTATAGCCGTGGGTTTATTTCCAGAAAATTTAATTGCTCTTGAATGCAGGTTGGGAGTCACAGGTGTTAAAGCCCAGGGACATCCACAGATGGACAGTAGGTGGTGCTAGAGAGCATCTGGCCTTTTCTCCTCTGGACAAAAAGTGCCCTTCAGAAATAATTTCTTTGTATTTATTTATTTTGTACAGCATAGTGTTTGGCCTGTAGTTAATCTCACGCTGCTAAAGCAGCTGGCAGTTCCAAGCAGCACACAAGGTGCCCTTTTTTTTTTTTTTTTAATACTTGAGCACCCAAATGCCTGTGCACGCCCCTGCTGCCGTCCATGTGCCGCGGAAGGGTGTCAGGCTTTACCTGGGGTCCACACCGGACAGACACAGGAGGGAAGGAAGGAAATAAGAGGTTAGAGAAAGAAGAAGAGAGAGAGAGAGTGTGCAGGATGAGGCAGAGATCGCCTGCTGCATCCAGGAGCGAGAGGGCGAGGGTTGACCGATTAAAGCGAAAAACAAATCCAGTAATGTGATCGACGTGCCGAGTGAGGAGAGAAACCGAGCTTTGCAACTGCAAAACAAATGTGAATTAATAAGACCTCAGGAGACTTTATTTACATATATATATAAATATATATATAACCCCAGCTTTTCTTCGCTTAAATGTTTTGCAGGGGTTGTTCAGTGTCTCTCTCTCTGTGAGTGTGTGTGTGTGTGTGTGTGTTTCCGTGGTTCAGAAAAGGTCATTCTCACTGCCAGAGACCACAGTCTATTTGTGTGAGCAGCTTTCATGCCTGCACATATATTTGTAAGCTGTTTCCTACGGCTCTGCGGTCCGTGTTTGTTGTCGAGGCGATGTTTTTCCATCGATACGCATGCATAAAAAAAAAAGAAGAAAAAAAATCTTCTTTTGACTGATTCAAGAAATATAATTATGAGCTTGCACATATTCGGCGTGTGTGCAAGCAGAGAAGAATGCTGGCTAGCCTTGTAGGACTTGGCGAGCTTCTCGGCGGTCGCATTAAATGAGAAGAGAAACCCCCTTCTGCTTCCTGCCTGTAATAAATGGATCCCCAGCAACCATTAAGGCATATTTTAACACCAAATAACTCCCCGAAACCACACTAAGGCAGACTTGGCCGACCCCAGGCCTCCAACCAGCCCCTTTGCTCTCGTTTCCACTACTTTCCTGTCATTTAGCTCAAAAGAAGAAGAAGAAGGAAAAAAAGGGATCAAATATGAAAATTAAAGGTTCTTTTAATGGGACGGCTCAATGGTGGAATGGTTTTTACACAAATTTGCAACAAAAAAAAAAAGAAAAGCTGTAAAACAAAACAGTTTTGAGGCCTTTTTTTGCTCTAGCACACAACTAAGGAGAGATGAAGAAGTTATTAATCACAACCTGAAATCTTTAACTGATTGCTACCGTTGATAAAAAAAAAAAAAAGACTATATTTGCAAGGAACAAGTGAGCGTTCTGATAAGACTGGCACTAAAAACAAAGAGATGCATAACTGTGTAAAACTGCAGTAAGAGATTAAAGGTTTGGATTTCTTTTTTAGTACAAATAATTCAATATCTAAAAAAAAATCCCTGTTTTGTAGCCGAGAATTTACAAAACAAAGTATTTCCCAGTGTTTCAAAAAGAACCAGAGTAACCCGATTTACATATTCAGACCAATCTAGAAATATTGACACAGAAATATTTTTTCTTTTGGTGCCGTTTCAACCTCAAACTTAAATGTAGATCTGCTTTCTTGATTTTATGCGGCTGATATTAGGCTACTATGAATAGAGGTAGAGGCACAAGTTTTCAAAATTATCACAAGACTCGGCCATCTACTTAAAACTAACTTGCCGGACAGCTCTGGAGGAGCTGCAGAGATTCACCTCGATTAGCCTCCATGGAAGCAAAATACTTTAAGGGGAAGAAGTTTGACTTTCAAGTGGGAAACAAACCGCAATCAATCAACCAGAGTTACAATAGAATAGATAAGTTCAAGTATTTTGGCCCAGTCAAAGTCCAGATAGAAAGGCAATTGAGAATTTGTGACAAACTTGAGCTACTTTGCGAAAGAATTCGGGCACAAATGTCCTAGAAGCAGAGACAATACCACCAAGACTTGCAGCTTTAATTGCAGCATTTTTTTTTTTTTTTTTTTTGTCTATTATGGTTTAGTAAGCCAACAGTTTAACAAGAAAAAATATCCTACAAAGCTTGCGGTTGTACTGTGTCTCCATATTAGATACAGAACAAACAACACTGGCAGGAATGTTCCCGAGTTGCAGATAGGAAACAGATTTATGCTCAGTTCTCTTGACTTAGAAATTTCCTAAGTGATTCACGAAGAAGGAAAGCAGAGTTTCAGCCTATACATAAAACGTTGTGGTAAAAAAACCATTGTAATCTCTCTGATGTTTTCTCCACGGCAGCTGTCGCTGCCTGCCCTCTGGTGGATAAAATATAACACTGCAAGCTCAATTCTGCAAAAAAAAAAAAAAAAACAATCAAAAAGGCAGCAGGTTGAAGGTGAAAATAAAAGGCCTTTGTGTTTGCGTCTTTGTCTAACTTTTCCGTTTTGTTTTGTTTTGTTTGTTTTTTTTTTCTCCACAGCTTTTCACAGACCTTCCGAAGGTTCTTGTTGTTCCCACAATGTCCTTGCAAAATGTTATGGGCCAGACTAATAAAACGAAAACCATAGCAGCCAGGTTCGTCACCATCCCGCAGCCAAAACGAAGCGTACGGAATATTTGGAGAAGTCGTGTCGTCGGGTCATCGTTCAGATTCAGAAACGAATTGATAACGTGAAGGGACTCAGCTTAAGTCAAAACCTCCTGCTCGGTGTGATTGAACAGACGACACGGGGATACAGTGAAGACAGGCGCTCCGTCGTATGTGTTCAATTACTGCCTCGACAAAGACATTTCCCCTCTCCTGGATTAAACTCCGCTAATCTTTGATGATCTCACCGTCCCTCCGTAAATCACCGCGGTTCTAGTTTTGTCGTTCCGCCTGGATGTGGTCGGCCCCTCGCTCCCCGGAGACCCGATCGGAGGCTGCGGCCTCCTTCGCAAGTCCCCAACCAGTCAGCCGCACTCACCGCCGAGGACTTAACCGTGTCATCGTCAGTCAGAACCGGGCCGGGCCGAGCAGCAGTAGTCAGAGTCGTTTGCCTGCATGTTCCTGTGGTTGAGATCTTTGTGTTTTGTGGTCTCGGCTGCCGTGTTGTTGATTAGAAATGGTTCTGTTGGTTATTTTTATTTATTTTTTTTTTTTTTTTTTTTTAGGCAGACAGACAGCGAGCCGCTGTTGGGGGTCCGTCTCCAGTGTAAGACCCCGTGGCACCAGGATGCGGCCCAAACCATCGCTGCCGCCCGCAGAAACCTTCTGCTAACGTCAGGCTGCTTCAGCGCTGAGATCCACCAGAAACGGAGCCGAGTCAGTCTGGAAACAGCAGGAGGATGTGGGTCTGGTGAAAACATCATGTTCTGACATAAACTGAGGTATAAACAATTCAGCAACACTAATTGGATTGTTAAAACACGCCTTTTTGTTGGGAGGGGGCAGGGAGGGAGGGGATATTTAAAACTGTCAGGCAGAAGCTGTCGTGCTCAACATTGATCACACTTAATCATTAAATATTTCATTTGAAACAAATTAAATGTTTAATATTTAATGCTTCTTTTGTTTTTTGCTCACACTGTGTCTCTTTGGGGGCATCGAAACGACGCTTCAACAAGCTAACACATTTTAAATTGTACTCAGTGCAATATCCCAATAGTTAATCAAGTCTCAAAAGCAACGTGTACGTTTGAATAAAACTCCAAACAGCCGTTCCTATTTTAAAAACACTTTTCACTGCCATGACGACACATTTTTGGGGGAAGTTCTCCATCAGTTTCTTCAGAAAAAAATGTTGCCCATTCTTCTTTGCAAAATGGTTCAAGTCCAATTAGACTGAACAGAAAAAGCAAGTGTGAGGACGTTGATGTCCAAAGCGAACTGAATTGTGCTGTGAGGCGTTTTGTTACTCCTCTTAGAACAAATGATGAAATTTAGCTACCGTGCTAACTCCTGCATATTCACGCCGCCATGAATTGCCTAATGTGCACCGTCCTAATCGAATCAAATCAAATTGATACATATTCTAAATTAGGTTTAGGCCTGGACTTTGACTAGACCATCCTAACAAGAACATGGTTTGAGCTAAAGCAGCTTTTTCCTCCGGGTTTTTCCTCAGGACCGCCCTGCATTTAGTTCCCTCCGTCCTCCCAGGAATTTTGAGCAGGTTCCCCGTCCTTGCTGAAGAAGAGTAACCCCGCATCATGATGCTGCCACCACCATGTTTAACAGTGGGAATGGAGTGTTCAGAATCAGTGGCTGTCCTTTCAGCTGATGTTTCCACTTGAGCTCTGGATCTCCGCAGTTTCTCCAGAGCAGCCGGAGTTAAATTCCGAATTTAACTCCGTTCACCGATCAGTAACGTCTGATTTTCTTAACGGGCATCAGAATAAAGGAGGCTGAATACATTCTCATGGCACACTTTTCAGATTCCTACTAAAATGTTGCATCGGTTGCCTTCCACTACAGTTATGCACAAACTGACATAAAGACCCAATAGTAATGATTTTAATGCCAGAAAGTGTGAAACCTTTTAAAGCACAGATTTCATTTTGCACTGCCTGTAAAGTTCAGTTGTGCTGCTTTTTAATCTTGTGCTGTGGCTCAAAACCAAACCATAAAAAAAAAAAAAAACATGTCTCCATCTATCGAAATCCTCCGGTGAAACGCCACAGAAATAAGAATAAGCCCACCTTTCTGAGTCGAGAGGCTGAAAACGGAGCTCTCCGACGGCCCCGCCGTTCCTAATTTGGACCTGGTGTGTGTCCGTGCCCAGATGTGCGTCCTTGTGTGGCGGCGTGTGTGTGTGTGTGTCTGCAATGCGCAGATGTGTGTTTATGTGCTGTAGTGGCCTGCTGTGCCGCTCCCAAATTGAAATGTGAAAGAAACGTGTTGGAAGGTGATGACAAGAGTGAAGTGAACCAGTCATTTCCTGAAGGCCCGGGCCAGATGTGTCGCACACAGAGCCTCAGAAAATCCGCCGCACATTGCTGCCTAATAACCAGGTTATTCAGCCGGGCGGAGGAGGGAAGATGGCGGGCAGGAAGTGAGGGAGCTGTTTTTCGGCGCGCATGCTTACCTGTCCGCACACAAATTGCGTGTGTTGTTTGCCTTTGCGCGCGCCTCGGCCGCCGACGCTCGATCTAATTGGACCAGAAAGACGCGAAGGAGACACGAGGAAAAAGCCAGACAGATTGATGCCACACCTCTACTCGCCACACAGAAACACACACTAGATTTATTTCATACTGTATTCACCCTCTGACCACAATGTCTGCCACTTCCTCTCGGAGCAAGTCCTGGCGCCTGGAATAACAAAGGGAAATATTCAGCTTTATGTTGTCTAATATTTCCAAGCCCCTCCATTCATGTACACACATGCATGACTCATGACCGAAAAATACATTTTGATCTTGCTTCGTCTTGTTTTTGCCAATTCGAGGACGTTTTCTGAACGAGGAAATAATGTAATGCAGTTGTTGTTTGTTCCCACTCTTTGTGTTTTCAGTGGAAAGATGGGAAATGCACAGATTGGGACCTCGGAGACTTTTTGAAATACAGTTACCACTACAGTTGTTTACCTCACCAAACCTTTGTCCAATTGTCCAATGCCTCACTTCAACTGATCGGTATGTACGGTTCGCTACACTTCACTATTTTTTTTCTGCTTCCATCATAAAACCGACCCATACACCCGAACCGTACCACAACATTCCTAGGCCTTCTTCAGTTGTAGGGCCAAAGGTTAATGGTACGGTTAGAGCGGACCTGCTGGCTTCAGACAACACAATCCATTGATTAAGGGACAGAAAAACATTGCCGCTTGCAACAAGCATGAGACGTATTAGTGAGTCACGTAGGGCGCCGACTTAGACGTTTTGATTTAGGGCCCCCTGTCCACTGAGAGTCCAACTGGCATTGAACACACTCTCTTGAATATTTTTGACCATAAAATAGCGTGCCCAAAAGCATTGAACCATGCCATACTGCTCAGTGGAAACAAGGACTTTCATGCAGTGGAAAATTGGTAAGATACGTTGAGCAGTGGCAGGCTTTGGTTTGGGCTCATCCCCTGTGGTGTCTTTGCTAATCCCTCCTTTCTGCCTCATGTATAAATGCTAATGGCTTTTAATTTCAAGAGTGGCCTTGTTACATGACCATCCTTTGATTTCGGTACCTGAATCCCAAATTCCGGTTTGCAAAGGGCTGTTTCAAGGCTGATGTTATTTTGTATTGTACCTATTAACCTCATACAAACACAAAATTAGAAATATTTTAGAGATGCATATTACCGCAATAAAGCACCAAAGGATCATACTGGGGCACCGAAGATTCACTTCACAGAGTCTCAATTCAAGCAAGTGAGGAACGTGTTTATAAACTATGCTTTTACATTATGGAGTGTCATGGAGTCTGACATTTTAGAGATGAATAGCATCACTTCTGAGACTTGGTTAGCAAAATGCCTTGATTATCTCAAGCAAGTCCTGGCTTATCAAAAAATAAAAAGCATCAGATTTAATGGTGATATTAAAGAACCTGATATTGACTACTACCCATCTGATGTAAAGGTCTTACAACATATTAATCTTCTAATACCAGTTTTAATGAGTTTGAGTTACTGACACAAATTAATATTTATTTTAAAAGAAATTTGGGTCAATCAGTGCCAGTCCTTTTATTGGCTCCTGTCTAATTTTTTCCCACCTATGAGCTATGCAGTGGAGTAATTTTTATCAGTTCTTAAACAGATATGCGAGGGAAATCCATGCTAAAAGGAAGCAGCTAGACAGCAAACATAGTCAGCTGATATCCATCACCTATATAATTTTGTTTTATTTTTTGTATAGAATCATAATTAGGTCATTATCCATTATCCAGTAATGACCTATCAGTATTATAACATTTTCAGTAAGTAACACCAGTGTTTACTGCTTATGTCTAGAAGCTAACAATTAGCTAATTGTTGCTAACCTTAAAGTTAGCACTGTAAATCCTCTAGGTGTGAGACTTTAAATGAAATAACCTAATTAGTTGGAGTTTTTGTGGTTGTATTTTTATAAATACCTTTTTTAAATCAAATAGTAACATGCAAGGAAAGTTCAAATAAATTTTGTTTTGCCATTCAAATACTAAATAACCACATCGGCGTCTTTGATGCTAATTGCTAGTAACAATATAAGCCTGATATATTTCTCTCTGTTTCATCTACTCAGACATCAGAGTACTATGGTAACTAATAGTACTATGTATGACTAACAACTTGATGTGATATAAACCATCAGAGGTTCTGGAAAAATATGTTATATTCTCAACTTTCTCTTAATGTTTTGTTATTGCACAATAGCCAGTTTTCACAACAGTTTGTACGTAGCTACATGGGATGCTAACCTCGAGTCTGGGAATCTTCTTGATGACTGGCGAATTAACTTTAGGCACATTGCTACCCCTTATGGGTATGAGTGTGTGCCTGCATGCGTGTGTGTGTCAGTGTTGCTGGTGTCCAAGAAATAAGCAAAATGTTTTCTGTTATACATGAATTCAAGTTAATGTAGTAAGCTAATGGTCCTAAATTAAGCAAATCTTTGTGATTCTGTGTTCGTCAAAGCTTCTTGTCTGAGCCTGTGTCTCAAATAATCAACGTAATATTTTCAGACCCACAAATCCGTCTTAACGGGTTTGAAATAGCCGGACTGTGCATTCTTCAGATGAAGTGCAGTTTGTTCCGGCGGGGGCCACAGGCTGCTGTTTACTCAAAAGGTGTCAGAGCAGCACTGCATTTTTTGCGAGCGCAACGACAAAGTGTTTAGCTGTGCAAGCAAACATAATCGCCTGTGATATACAACGCCACGCTTGTTTGGTAATAGCCGTGTTTTAAGAACAGCCATTAATGCAGCTTGTAAAATATTCCTAACACTAAGCCAAGCGCCCGCTTCAGTTTCACCTCCTTCTCCCAAACTAATCTACCTCTCTCCATTTTCCCCTGCCCCGCTCTGCTTCCCTCACCTCATTTGTGGTGAAATTTATTAAACTCGTTAAAAACAATTCAGTGAATATTCCCAGCTATGTGACCAGGCTTCCGTTCCTCCCCCCCCACACCACATCTCTTCTTCCTCCTCTTTTTGTTTTTTTTAAATTCCTACGACTTTGTTCCACAAACCCTCTTCTCCTAAACCAACCTGTATAATGTTGTCAGAACTGCTTGAGAATGAAGTGCTAACTGTTGCTTTTTATGGGGAGGAAACAGACTGGAACAGCAGGGGTGTGTATTTGGATGCCTACAACATGCCCCACATTAGCAAACGCTGCGCTACGCAGGCATAAACACACATTTACCAGTGCAAGCCCGATTAAAACGGTTATGAGTAATAATCTTTAAACCGATGGAAGAGCTCTAAACCTTAAAGATGGACCATTATTGCTGTTTGTGTTTATGTGTGTATGGTGAGAGTGTCATTAAGACACCTTGGTGAAAATCTGTTCTCAATTGTTGTGGTGATCTCTGCTGTTTTAATTAGGACAATTAAATCCCCGGGGGGCTCCACCCGCCATGATTTCGTGACCACTTCATGTTAACGTTTATTCCCCAACACCCAGAGCTACATTCTCCGTGTTTTACGTTCTGTCTCCTTAAAAGCCGCTGGTCAGAATGTTTTTCCCAAATCATCATCGCATGGCTGCCTGATGAGTGAGGAGTGTTTTTGTTTGAAATGTGGACCAAAAATTTTTCAAGCTGCTAGTTAAAGTGTTGTGAAATAAATGTTTTTGCACATCTGTTATAGTGTTCTTCTGAAGATTACAGAGGAGGGGCGGATCTACGGAGGGGCAAGCGGGGGCCAAGCTGCCCCCTCTGATTTTATGTCCTTCAGATCACACTTATAAAAACTAAGCTCTTTTTTTTTTTTGTACAGAAGCCTTCAAAGTAAATAACAATTAACCAAGAATTGCTCTCAGGTAGAAGCAGCACAACCTCAACATATTTTTTACTCAAGTAAAAGTAAAACATAGAAGTCTAAAAAATTGCTCAAGTGTAAAAAAAAAAGAAAAAAAAGCAAGTGTTAGAAAGAAACTGCTCAGGTAATGAGTGCCTGTTCAATCACACCAAAAAAGTAGAAAGTTAAGAGCAAATTCTGGTATTTTCCATCCATCCATCCATCCATTTTCATTACACCCTTGTCCCTTAGTGGGGTCAGGAGGTGCTGCTGCCTATTTCCAGCTACGTTCCGGGTGAGAGGCGGGGTTCACCCTGGACAGGTCACCTGTATTTTAAAGACAAATATTTAAAAATAATACAAATAAGTATCACAAGTATAAATTAACTAAATTACAAATGACTTTTATATTTAAATTTGTCTTGTTTTGGATGAGACAATTAAGTTCATTTAGTGTTTTATGGACTTTTTGTTGTAAGTCAACTTAATGTAATGTAAAAATCTTAAATATATATATATATTTTTAATTTCTCTTACCTAATCATTTTTAGTTTAATACAATTGCTACAGAGAGGTAAGTCAATTTAATTGAAGTTGTAGCAACTTGACAGTTAAATGCAACCTAACTGAGTCAAAGCAACCAGGAAACCAGACTGAGTCAAGTTGAGTTAGTAAATGTTTATATATATATATATATTTTAGAAACGGGAGGATTTTCACATACTTCACCAAGGGGGTCCAGCGTTGCCACCCTGCAAAGACCTCCAACGGATGGATCCGACAAAGGAGCGACTTGAACATGGAGGTATACATCCTGGTACAAGGAGGGGGGGTGATTACTGGATGAGGAACAGGTGGGTTATTAACAAACGCCTGTAGGTGTGTGGTGGTGGGCGGGGGGAGCAGGAAACAAGAAAAGACTTAGAAAAACTAGTGAGACAGTCGATCATTCATTTCGTAATAAAACTAAATCTCCTCATTTCCGATTTTAAAGAGTGGCGTGGAAAAGTTTTAGGTCACACAGGAAGAGAGAAAAGCGCTATGCATCCTTTTGTACAATGTATGTAAATATCTGGTCTGTATATTTAGTCAGTCTCAAGAGTCATACATGTTAGAAAATATGTGGGAACATGATTAGGTGGATTATTGTTCGGTAAAGAGAGTTGTTAAAGTCTGTTCCCCATTCATTAGTGTGTGGCCAAATTATTTAGAGTTAGTGTGTGTGTTTAGGTGCAGGCAATAACAACTGTGTTTGTTAATTAGGTGTGCGGAGGCAGCATGAACTTGGCCGCCAGTGTGTGGGTGTGTGTATCCATTAGGCATGTGTTATGCTGTTAACAACACACCTTGCTGGCTCGGCAAAACGAGGCTGTTAAACTTGTGTTTGTGTAGACAGACGGGCCTTTGTTAGTGGACGAATTCAATTCAGATTCAATTTAAAAAGAATAACAAAAATACTTTATGAATCCCAAAGGGAAATTAAATTCAATTAAAAATTGAATTTAATTGAAACTTCTGCTTGAAGTTTTCAAGCAGAAAACTTCAAGCAGAAAAATTCTCTAGAATAAAAAGCTGAATCGGGCTTTTTATTCTAGATAATCCTCTACTTTGTAGTCAATTCATGAGACGTACCCAAATCGGACCGTGTGTCGTCCTGATCTACTGGGAACCGGGGCGTCAGGAGGAGTTTCTCCACACATAATCTCGTGTTTCCCCCAGCTGTGTTCTCAGAAGTGGAAATTTTAGCAACTTCTAACTCGGCACTTCACAATGGGATACACTTTATTACCGCCAGCGCGCAGGCATGTGCACACCCAGCACCCCCTTCCTGCCATGACTGGCAACTTTGTGGTTTCTCACAGCTTGATTCTGGAATCATTAAAAGGGAAGGTTAGAAAAAAAAAAAAAAAAAAAACCTGGGAACCTGTGACCAGCTTCAACCAATCTGCCTTTTAAAAGGATACGGAGCGAGGATGACTAATAAGCCGTTCTTAAAAGGTCAGGTGGAAGATAACCGAGGAAAAGATTTTATTTTGCCTCCCTAAAGTATTCATAGCGCATGAGTTTTTTCAAACAGTTTGGGATAAAGCTGGGTTAGGATATAAAATACTATCTATCTTTGAACATCTCATAAGGTTCGCCATCTGAAAAAGAAGATCATGCCACGACTGCAAACCTGCCAAAACGTGGCCTTTCACCTAAACACACAAAACGGTCTAGAAAGGTCAGAAAAACAGCCAGGAGGCGCTAACATCAAATATTAGCTATGCACACACTGTTGTGACAAAGGAGCAAAGAAGGCAATAAACCGTCCAATTTGCAGTTTGTCACACAATCCATGTAGGAGACGGAGTTTTGGTCAAATGAGACCAACACTGGGAGGGAGTTTGAGCGGCTTAAATTGAAATAGAACCTTTCACTTTTCAGATTTTTTTGGTTCGGGGAAAAACAATCTGGAAACCACGTATCGCTTCCCTATTTCTTCAGAATAATGCACCGCAGTCTATTGGCCAATCACATAAAACCCCAATAAAAAATCCTTCGAAGTTCGTGGCTATAACGTGACAAAATGTGGAAAAGTTAAAGGGCACTTTGCGAAAAGCACCTTCGGTATCTCCTAAAAAAACACCCACATTGGAC
Source organism: Girardinus metallicus (assembly GCA_903067095.1). Lineage (NCBI taxonomy): Eukaryota > Metazoa > Chordata > Actinopteri > Cyprinodontiformes > Poeciliidae > Girardinus > Girardinus metallicus. Next base: position 48,385 of record CAEGAE010043352.1, read on the forward strand.
GATGCCGCATCCAATGACCTACTTCCAAAGCAAACACATCTGGCCGGCTCCGCCGGACCGGAGTTACCAAGTCATCACGCTCCAGTGCTGTATGTTTGCTTTCTTACTTTCTTTTTATTATTTTGTTTTGTTCTGCTTTCGCTGAACCTCGGATTTTCTTAACCTCAAGAGCGTAGATGCTATGCATAGATTTTGCACAATGAAAAGGTTCAACAATGCTCCCGGGTTTTGCTGAATTTTTTCCGCTGGCTTCCGCGCTGTAGAGGTCGTTGGGTTTTTGTGTAGATGAAAGAGAAAAAGTGTGTCGCATTTTTATGCCGTATACTGTACTGCACCTTACTTCTTGAGGCACAAAACATTAATGAACATTTTGAATGTATGCTACGATGATTCAAACTGGATCACATGCACTGTTTTGAGAAACTCCTCATAACCCTTGGACTTTGACCTCTTTTGCCAAATGGAAACCACAAACTTGAATGTATTTTTGCTAGGATTTTACATGGCAGACCGAGACGAAGTAGTGCATTTCATCTCTGAAAATAAATCTTAAATGTGTGGTGTGCGGTTGCATTCAAGCAAGTCTGCTTGCAAGCTAATTTGTAAGTGTCTCTGAAAGTGTGTTGACCTTGGTCAAGCTAATTCTCCAAGTGTCTTAATATTAAAAGTGTCTTTGAAAGTTAATTTTCAACTCTTGCCAATAGAGCCTTAGTTTTATTGTGGAGTGAACTTTAACTGGGCCATTCCAACACATGAATTTTCTTCCGGCTAAACCCCATTCCACCATTGAAGGACAGCGTTTCAGCAGCTTTCGCTCAGTAAATGTAGATGGTGTGTTCAGGGTGATGTGCATTTTGGTTGGTTCTTACCAGAGCACATTCGACCACATGCTTGCTGTGTCCCCAACATGGTTTGTGGCAGGCGGGGGCGTCTCATGGCTTTCTTTGTGCTACATAAAGATCAAATTTGTGGACTGGACAAATAATAGTTCCAACGTTGACATGTTCTCCCACTTGAGCTGTGGCGCTCTGCTGCTCCTCCAGCGTTACCGGTGGAGCTCTCTGCTGCTTTTCTGATCAAAGTTCTCCTCTCAAACATGCCAGTTTATTGGTAGGTTTACAGTTTGGCACTATCTTGTTTTTTTCAAACTGGATTACATTCACTGTTTTGTCTCTGGGAGCTGTTCGAGGCTCAGAATAGTTTTTATAACCCAACCCAGCTATAAACCTCTCCACAACGTTCTCCCTGACCTGCTCGCTGTGGTGTTCATGAAGCTATTTGTCCACTAATGTTCCCTAACAAACATCTGAACAACTGGAGGTAAGGCTACACTTATGTGAGCCCTGGTAGCAATACATCAGAAGACAAATGGACGATATTTTGGCTTCTCAGAGTAAGAATATGTCACTTTTTGCACATTTTCCTTTAAGAAAGGAACAGAATTTGGAAAACAATGTATCATGGCCACATGTTTTTGCATTAGTGTCTCAGAGAAAAAACACGGTGAAAAAGTTCCGTACTTTTGCAAGAAGCTTTAGATTAATATTTCTACAAATGCGAAATCGAACCAGAACTGTGCATTACATGCCATGACTGTCAGGAAGTTATAATCCTACAGTGTTCAAAGAAAGTGTTAACCGGGGCATAAAAGGATACGAGAATCCAAACACTGCAAGGCCTCTTTGGGAAAAAAAAGCAATAAGTTGATATAATTTTGCTGGAAAAAAAAACACACAAAAAAACAAAACACAAAGTTTCAAATGTGTGCAGCACCAGGGATGGCTGTGCACAGCATATAAATACTCCAATCATGAGTCAAACTTTTACCATCTGTTAATGAAGGTGCACGGAGTTTGCCTTTAATTTAGTGCAACTTTTATGTTTGCTTCTAATGAGTCGTTCGACATGTGCGCCAGCCCCATGTGTAAGCCCAAGTCTTTTCCTGCAGAGCTTGCCTGCCTCTTCCAGTGCTAATGTGCTAATCTGCTGTTTAGTCCAACCAGATGGGGATTCTTCCCCCATATACCGAGGAAACTTGGGGGGACTGGGGGGGTGGGAGCTTGGGGGGGTGGCTCAGGGTTTGGGGATTGGAGGAAGTTACCTGCCGAGATCCCCCCTCATTAAAAATGCCTCCACCTAAATTACACACTTTACATTCGTCTTTTCGCCCCCACCCTTGCAGGGATAACCAGGACTTTCATTAAGCTGTGACAGCCCAGACACCCCAGCTCCCCATCCCTCTCCCCGCAGCTCCTCACCTCCTCACAAATGCCTGGTCTAATCAATTCTGAGCCGATGCCTGACAGCTATACAGCGTCAATAGAGTCGTCATAGTTTGGCAGGCACATCACAAGTCTGTTGGCATTTGCGCTGACTTCCCATAAAACTAACACATTCTTCGCTGTAGATGGGAATAAAACGAGTGCGGGAGATGAAAGTGGGGCAACATCTGAACGCTGCCGCATATGTGTGGAAACGTAATATGTAAAAGACGGGAGACGGGGAAGAAAAAAAACACCAATCAGGAGACCACATATTCATCACCCGCGTACGTATCCGCGCATATAAAGCTCGCTCGTTGATGGCCTTTGTATGTCTATGAAGTTCAGACTGTCATGCATGAACGCGTTTGGTTGGGGCAGGGGGGGAGGGCGTTCAGCTGAAGGGGGGAAAACGATGCATGGGTGAGGATTAAAGCAAATAAAGAGGACTATTAAAAGGGCTTATTAAATTCCTGTGCTTTTCCAGTTAGCGCTTGAAGCTGCCACTTAAAGGTGACAAAGGGGGGGAAAAAACAAAAAAGCGGTGTGAGGAGTTCAGCTCTTTGAACCGCTGCTAAATATTAAGGCGCAGGAAAATTGAGAGAGAGAGTAGGAAATTGGTGAAATTCTTTCCGTCGATCATTTTTCTCTCGTTCACTCGAACTCCTTCACTCTGGTCGGGACTTTGGAAGTAGACGGAGATGCAGACTCTCGTCGAGTAAACCCGGATGATGAAAACACGAGAATCACATGCAAAAAATAGTGATTTCTTTCCGAGGTCACCCCATTTCTGTCCATAAAACTTATGAGCAGAATTGGTGACAAATGGCAACCTTTGACCTTTGTCCAAGCTCTGACACCAGTCATACCGTGGGCTACGATCCATTTCAAGGGTCCTGGTACAGCCACAAAACTCCTGAAGGACACAAAATGCCTTCTCCAAGTCCTCAAATCATGTTTACTGTTTTAAAAAACACTTTATTGACCGAGATCGAAGACAAGCTGAGATCAAGACCTTTGTCACAAGGGTGACCTGGCCAAGAAAGGTAGCAGGTACATTAAAACACTAAAAAAAACGATTGACAAATAAAATGCTGGAGTACAATTTAAATGTTAAAAACAGCAACAATTATTTACAACACAGGCACCATTTAAAGGATTTCTGTGTCGGATTCTTAAGACAGAGCAGAAAGATTTCAGTGACAACAAGTCCTCACAGTTTCAGCTTAGAGGACGTTTCAACAGAAACTGAAAGATTGCCTTCCCGTTTCCGTTCGCACTCGAGGAACGTCGAGATACAAGATGTAGCTTGATCTTAAAGGCGTAGCGGCTTTCAGAGCTCTGGAGAAAAGTAGCATAAATAAGTAGGAACCAAACCAATTTGTAAATCCAATGTGTGTGTCATCATGCACTCAAGGAAGACATGCAATTTCTACTTCACAGAGACGATAAAAATACAAAGTTTTAGGTTATTGTATCCCCACTGTATGGACTTTTTAACGGAGCGAAGCATGGATAAGAATTTATATTTATAATTATAACATTTCATAATATGATTTTTTCACGTAAAAAAATTTAAACGATGTGGGTCATTAAGAAAGATGGTTGGATTAAAAACATTGAAGTTGTTAACCTTTCAGCAGCACAAAGCCTCAATTGGAGGGTTTAGGTTGTATGTTCGTGTGCTAAAATGGCTCAGTCAAAGTCCAGAAACAAATCCAACCAAACATGTGAACATTAGTGTTCACAGCTTGCACCTTATTGGACTGTGTTTGAGGCGTTTTGCATATAAAATGTGCAAAAATGTTTCTTTAGATCCTTTATTGACTTACACAGCTAGTAGTTCCTTTAGTACTCTAAAAGTTTGTAACCGGAGCAAAATGTTGAAATTTATAAAGAAACGCATATCATCCAATTATGCTCTATTTTTTGTTGTTCCATCGCATACAAACCCAAATTACATGCAATAAAGTTTGTGGTTGCAACATGGCAACATGTGGAAAAGATCACGGAATACAGACAACGAGAGGATGTCCATGCAAAACGATGCAGGAAGGCAACTTTTCTGGACTTTGCGAGCAACAATCACTAGTTTGTTTAATGATTTTCACTATCAGTTGCGTAAACTCTCCAACTATCGTACAAACGGTAGAGACACACGAACAGCGCTCCAGTTCAGTTGTTGAGCTTTGCGGCCCACAGGGGGAAATCACCAGACTATTACCATTTTGTTTCAGTAAGAGCTTTATAAAACAAAATTTTAATCAAGGCCTCCAATAAAAATGTTTTTTTGTTTGCCGGCCAGCGCTGATGAAAACACAATAAAAACTCAGCAGAAACGAACTGAACCATTCGAGGCTGTAAAGTTACAAAACCACAACCCCGACTGCAAGCCTGGAAACAAAAAAATAAAAATAAAATATATATATATTTATATATTAAAAATTGCGCTGAATAATAAAACGCATTACCTCGAAAATTAACTTTGTCCGTTCATCTGAGCAATGGAGATTTTAAGGTCGTACTTTTTTTTTTTTAGTTGCAACTAAAGTTGTGGCAACGACTGTGATCTTTGGTAAGCTTGATTAATCGTGCAGATAAATGCCTAACGCTGACTCTCTGGGACAGAACAGCAATAAAAGCAACCGTCACAAATACAGTGCAGAAATTATATGGGTTTTTTTTAAAGGCTCCAACATTCATATTGTATTTTTTTTTTCCAGGCTTTCATCCCCTTTCAGCCCACAGCCCACAGGACTGCCTGTTATAATTACCTTTCCTGCTCAGAGACCATTATGAAAGGGAAACAAAGCGTCACAGACACCATCAACCGTTTCCTAAAGCCTCTCGAAGAACAGGCGTGGATTTAATAAAAGCGTAAATGTTGTTTACATAGCTGGAGAGTCGGAGAATGGTCAGTGATGGTGTGTGACAGTAATGACTACTGGTAGTCCGTCTTTGTCGCAACCAAGGGACTTTTCCTTTGCCTTTTGGCTCTAAGAACTTTGTGAAACTGGGCTTTGAGAGCAGCAGAGTCTGGAAAGACGTAGGCAAGCAATGATGTGGTTAATCGTTCTTTTTCTCTTTCTTTTTTTTTTTTTTTGCAGGAAGCCCAGTGTTAATGTCTTTGTTCAGCCAGCACTTAGTCTTTGTCATCCCTCATTGCTTCCCATTTTTCTTCTAAGCAGTCAAACTTTCTTGTGAGCTTAAGAAGCATTTTTCCAGGCTTTATGAATGAAATGTTTTTCTTTAGACTTCGTCTGCTTTTTCGCTCACTGTCCCTCACCTGACCTTTTCCTAGTTGCGTAGATATAAAAGATACTCCTAAACTCAAGGAGCGAACCCTTGTTGCGTCTATAACAACACATAGCTTAACAAAAACACAGTTTTACAACAATTGGGTCACATTTTAGTTGAATGTTTGCCACAAAGTTGTACTTTTCTATCAATAAGGTGATTTTCTAGAAGCTATTAAATGCATCGTTGGCGTACAGTAGATGATTAATGGAAAATGCATCTTTTACATTTAGTGTCTTTGTTGTGTTTGTCTTCAAAACTCGACTTTTTACCTGACCCTTTTGACACATTGCAAGGCACTAAATATTTAAGAAATTTCCAGAGTTTGTAATGAAGATTTTATTACAAATTTTGAAAATTATGGGTGGACTATTTAATAGCACAATTTCATTGCATTGCAAATCTGTGACACATTTATTGTGTCATATTTGTTCACAAGCAGGATATCTGTTAATCTGGAGTGTGAATGAGGGAGTGTGTTGGCATTTTTTGGCGCAGTATAAGATTGCATCATCCAATTGTTTGTTTTTTTTTTTTTTGCTTTTGTAGTTCAGCTATGAAAGGATAACAGCAGCTCTTATCAACACAATAATCTCCTTATAATCCAGGATCTCCACAACAACATCCAAACAAACAATCATCACCTTGGCGTGATATTTGCAGGTGTGGTCAGCGCCGTCCAGCTGCGTCTTGCTCAGGGGGGTTGTGAGCAACATCTTTCCTGCCTCATTAGAAAATCATAAAATCTTCACATGGGCCGGTTTGGCTTGTGTAACGTGTTTGTTATGTATTTGTGTTTGTGTGTGAGTGAAAGATGTCATTAATGTGGTTGGTTGGGAAGATAAAAGACTAAAGAAGTTGCCCAAAATCATAAAATTGGAATTGCTTGTGAGTACAATTATGAATATACAAATATATTATATACTAACAGCTTAAAGTAGTGCAAATATAATTAGGGAGCTTCAGTGGAGAAATTGAACTACATCTGCTGGTATACGTGGATGAAAAGCAGCAAACATCATGAATGTAGAGATGAACTAAGTCAGCAGCTAGAGTGATGGATGAGTAAATGTAGCTCAGACTCTCTACTGTGGCATTTAATGGACTTCACAATAAATTTTGAAAGCAGTAACACTTATTAACTACAAATGCTTGCGTTTCATTTATTTAACAATGAATTTCGAAGTTTTCTTCCAGTTTTAATGAAAACCACCAGGATTTGCCAACTAATGTGCTCAGCAGTTTAGCTAACTCCTGCTAGCAACACAAGCTAGCAGGAGACACGGTAACAAGTGTCTCCTGCTAGCATCAATAAGAACATCTTATTGACGTTCTTGTACGGTTAATAGTGGGCGCAGCTTCCAGTAGCATAGCGGCGGTTGCGATAAAGCAGTTTGTTTTTGTAGCAAGTCCTGTGAAACAAGTTAAATTTTGGTTTCAATTTATATTCAGGGCAATGTTAGCGGATTTTGAGCTGGTGAGAAATGTCCGACCCCGGGGAGCTTTCTGTTCATTTTTCCCTCTTTAAAACGTGCAAATTCAGCTGCTGGGTAAAACTCACAACTCATCACTCGACCAACTGTTGTTTATTAAATTCTGTTTTAAAAATATATCTGTACAGAAGGTTGTAGTTGGATTAAAATGCAGCAGAAGCTCCAAGGTCTGATTCTTGTTGTTCTTCTTAAGCTGTTGCCCAGGGCTGCATCGGAGGAGCGACACAGGTGACAAAAGCAAACTTTCTTCGCTTTACTAAACCGGTGAATCAGCGTAAACGTTGGCAGGTGATTTAGAAGTACAAAACGAGGGACTTGCCTCATGCGCCATTCAGGCATAGGCGATTTCAATTAACAAGTGTTTTCTGAACTGCAATCAGCTGAATCAGGCGTATTACAGCAGAAAAATATATCTAAAACATGCAGGGCAGTGTGCCTCGAGGACCAGGGTTGGGAAACACTGTTTTAGTCTATAAACTTCAGTCCAAACTATATTTCTTGAAAAAAATAATAAAATTTCGAACTTAAGTGGCAGTTTTCTTTCGGCACATTTGAACCATTAATTCCCCTCGCTTTTCCATCCCCAATCTTTTTAAATCAAGCTTAAAGGAGTTTATTTGGAGCCATAATGACATGTGGTAGTTTTGGAAGGATAAACGATCCCCCCCTTTACCCTCTCCACCATCCCGCTTCTTATTCTCCACTATATTGAAACTATGTAGTTATGAATTGAGAACCTTGATTTAAGACATGGACACACTCTTAGCTGTGAGCGTGTCTGTGTGTGTGCGTGCGTGTGCGTGTGTGTGTATATGGAGGCTAGGCTATAATGTGTTTGGACAAAGTAAGATGCCAGGCAGTGCCTGTTAAAGGCTCTAATGTGGCGGTGGTTTCATGGTGGTTGGCACAGATCAGCAGGAAGAGGGCAAAGAGAGGGATATTAAAAAACTGGGGAGAGAGGAGGGAGGAAGGGAAGGAAGGAGGGGTGTGGGAGTCGGAGAAAAAGAGGCCTGTAGTTACCCACGCACACTACAGGCATAATGCGGTGATGAATATATGTATTCTCTGTCTTTTTCTGGCTCCACACTTTGTCTCTTTCTCTCCCCCTTCGTCCCCTTCACCCTCACTCCGTTTCTTTTCTCAGTTGGCTCCATTCACAGTTCAGTCCTGGGGTGATCAGAGCGGACCCTGCCCTCTTTAACTCGGTTTTCGTCCTCTTTCATCCCGTCTTTTCTTCTTCTTTTTTTTTGGCCGACAAAAAAAAAAAGGGGGGGGGTGGTGCAATCCAAACATTCATACTTCCCCTCAACTCATCTTTTATTAATCAAACCTCAGCAGTGTGACAGGGGAAAACGGTGACGCACACTGGTTTATAAAACTATTTTTTTTATTTTTTAAAAAAAGGCAGAAAAAGTTGTGTGAACACCCCCACACACACACACACACAATAGAGCAGAGACATGCAACTGACCACTTACAAATGTCTTGGGGTGTTTCATATTTCCTCCACTTCAAAAAAAAAATAAAAAATAAAACACAAAAGCTTGGTTTGTTTCTGAGTATGTGTCAGAGGGAGAGAGAGACTGGGAAAGAAGAAGAAGAAGCAGAAGAAGAAGAAGAAAAAAAGAAATTTGTAAGACAGATGACTTGAAAGCACCACACGACCACCTCCTCCCTGTCATTCATAAAGCCGCACTCGCTCCACTTTTTTCACCCCCTTTCTTTCTCTCTCTCCCACACACACACACACACCCCTGCACACGCACTCGTGCACCCGCACACATGCGAGCTCACAGGCGGAGCGGAGCGGATATTCTGGGTGGTGTTATTCCAGGTGTGGAGTCGTTGAGGTCTCCGTGCTGTGACCCTGTTATCCTGGGAAGAGGGAGAGTACTAGACGCATGCAGGGAGAGGAAGAGACTCTATATCAAAAACACATTTCTCCCCGAGGCTGTGTCATTTCAGCAAGATGGCTTCACGAGGGCCCTGCGCACACACTCATGGACAAGCACACGGCGTAATGACATTTGCATGAACTATCTGCACAAAGTGCAAAAGAAAAAGAAATCCTATTAGCGGTGGCCGATGCCAAGAGATCAAGCACTCGTTCTTTCTTTCGATTTCTCTTCTCCTTTCGTTCTGATCTTTTTTTGTTGCTGCTGTTGTTGTTGGATGTGGTCGATAGAGAACACCTCCTTTGTTAGAAAATCTGAATTCATTTGAAACCACATCTACCCAAATTGGACTGACGTAAAATTAGAACACAAACACACTCCGGATGTATCAGATGCCGACAAGATGTGTGATGTGGCAAAACGCTTTATGCAAAAACATTTATGCAAATGCAAAAAATATATATATTTTTTTTCTTTATGCTGTTAAGATATGAAGAAAAAAAACCATACATTTAGTTGTCATATACTTTTAACAATATGTGTGTTGTTTATCAATGAGTCTTCAATTTGAGTTCCGTTTTGAATTTGATCAGTCCTCGCGAAGTCTCTCACTGAGTAGTGAAACGTGTTACACGTGTTATTTTGGGATAATGTCAGATTTTACAAAAGCTTACAGTAAATTTAATCAGGTCCTGATGAACATTAAAAAAAGACGTCACATTTCTCCCAGGAAGTCCCTTCATCGACTTCCTGTCCAATCCAGAGCAGAACTTACAATTCTCCTTCTTGCGTTGCCCTAGTGATCAAGCTCGGTCAAGCACCATAGATCTGATTGTTCCAGATGTTCTTGACAGATCCAGACACACTGTCTGCCTTTAATACCAGGCTTAATGATGTCCTCTTCGAGAAAGCATTATTTGCCGTTATTCCAAATTTTGTACTGTGCATTCTGCTTAAATGGTAAATGGACTGAACTTATATAGCGACCACTCAAAGCGCTTTACACTAGAGTCACATTCACCCATTCGCTCTCACAAACATTCACGCATTCATAGGCAATTTGGGGTTAAGTGCCTTGCCCAAGGGCGCATCGACATGCAGTTGAACCTACAACCTTCCGATCAAGAGACAACTACTCTTCCCACAGAGCCACAGTCGCCCTGTTAAACATCGCCGTTGTACAGATGAAGCTCTTGCATTGCTTAACCGTGTCCGAGACGATGTTATTGGCTGAGCTTTTGAGGCACGACTATCTGTGCTCTCTTTCATTTGATAAACTTTTAAAACCGGCTTCTAAAATGTGTTTCTCTCTGAGCCACGTTCTGGTTCTGCTGTGACGTTTCCTTCCCGTTAAAGGGGAATTTTTCCTCTCCACCGTCACTCTGCTCTGTCCGCTCTCATCTGTGCGTTTCCTTGGGCAGAAATCTTCTAACTAATTTGAAGAATAAACTATGTACGACTGGACTGGACTGACTTTTTTTTGTGTGAAGTGTCTTGAGTGGTGAATTGACACCATGTAAACAAACTGAATCGAATCGAAAAGAAACGTTTCTGTTCATTTTTGTCCCTGTTGCTGTCGACGCTTCCCTCCCTCTTGTCAGTCGTCAGCTGCTCGACTTCTTTTACATTTGAAGTTTAATTGAAACAGTCAGGACAAAGTGAAACAGATGTGAGAGGGGAAAAAAGAAAACCTCAACAAAAAACACAAAAACAACCAAACAAGCACTATTTTAATGTCCAGCAAAGAAAGAAAGTGGGTATGTGTGAAATGGTCAACATGGATAAACTACAGCTACTTTGTTGTTGTTGTTTTTAATCAATCCCCACTTTGGAAAGCTTTTTTAGAACTTCATCAAAAACTGCAACCTCTGTTTTGCAGAACCATGTAAGTGTATATCGCCTGTAAAGTGAAAAAAAACCCAAAATATTCTTAGGATGAAAACTTTATGTCCTTCTCTCCATTTGGCCTCTTTTTGATTTGCTTTAGACTTGGTTCAAATATTGTAATTTTACCCCAAAAGGGTTTACAGTGTACATTTATACAGTTAACAGGTTATTACTTAGTTTGGGTATCCGTAAAACCATTTTATGTGCTGTTGCAACACGAGTTTCTCCACTGGAGACGTTTTCAGCATGTGCTGCAGTCAGTCGGTGACAGCAGATGGAATGCCTTATTTCTCCACCGTTACATTTTTTCATATTTAATTGTAAAATCAGCTGCATTTTTTTGGTTTTCATCGCCGGGAAGCTGAACGTTTTCCATTATTAGAGCATGTATACAAATACGTAGATTTGACGTAAAGTTATTGAATTGTATGATGTGTGCACATTCATAAGGCAGTCCATAATTTTTTTTTTTTTTTTTTTTCAAAAAATCTTTTGGGTCAGTGAAGTGTTGCCAGTTCGGATCTAAAAATCTACGCATGCATGAGCAACTCGGCACATCATAATGAACTTGCAGGAAAGAGCATTAATGATTTTTATTTATGATTTATAATGATCACTCTATGTCATGACAGCCAAATTATTATTATTTTTTTTTCCTCATTTATTTCTAAATTTAAAGGGATAAAAATGTGACCTCTCCACTATAATTTTGTTGGATTATCAGGGACGCACCGATCCGGCTTTCATGGCCGACACCAATTTCTGGGTTTGTCACAAATCTGACCTATTGATTCTAACAAACAAAAGAAGAAGACGAAAAAAAAAGTAGAAACTAACTAATAACGGAGCATTAAAAGAATGAATCTGGTAGAAAGTGAACAGATCTCGACCTAACACCAGGGTGCTAAAGATGCTCTGATACTTACTAGCAACCGCTGACGACACTTTAATGCACTTTAAACTCATTTGCAGCATGAGCTGTTTTTGCACTTCCACGTTTTGTGCCGTTTCAGTCTGTTCGCACCAGCAGCTTTGAAGTTTTAATTTAATTCTGAGTTGACAGTTTAAACTGTCATTATGCTCAATTAGAACCTCAAAAAACTTAACTGCCCCTGCCTAAAAAGAAGGGTGGTGGGGAGGAAGCAGAAAACTAAAATAAAAGCACTTTATAACGCAGTAATAAAATCTGGCCCATACATGTATCTGTTTTGAGCATGCTTTAACGCAGGCTTTGCTTAAATACAGTAATAAAACTGCATTCCTTACATTTGCACTAAACGCTGGTGAGCGCCGGCCAGGACGCCGAGTGCAGGCAGGAATCACTGGACGCCTTCGCCGCCAATTCTCAGTTTTAATGACTTCGTTCTTTGATTAAAAAAAATGTCTAAACGGTTCCAGTTGAGCTGGAGAGAGAGAGAGAAAAGAAAAAAAACTTGAACATCTAAGAGATGAAAATAACCCGTTGTTCTCCACTTTAAGAGGCACGTGTGCGCGGGGTTGGCCCGAGACGTCAGTTACGAGCTGCAGATGTTTGCATGAATTTTCTTTTTTTTTTTTTTTTACGATTGTTGTTACTTTAAAATTGTGGCGTTTCTATGATGAGCTTTGGCCCTATTAAGAGGAGGCTCATGCTCTTTCCATTTGTTTCTGTGGAGCAAAAATAGTCTCGGCGCTTCATTTAGGTCAGTACAATCTTGTTTCATTTTTTATTTTTTTTAAACTGCTGCTGCTGATCACAAGAAACTATAATGGAGATAGACCGCATACGTACTTATGCACGCTGAAACACACACACGCACTCACACACACACATCTCTGTATTTCTGAACAACAGGGGGCAATGAAAGCATCCGCATACACAATCCTTCCTTCTAATGAGCTCAAACACAAACACACATTGACTCCTCACATGGTTTCCTGGGTTATGAGAGGAGAAAATGTTTTCACCTCTTCTTCGCTGGATGGAGAAAACCATAAAAACAGCACCTGCTGGCTTGTTCTTTCCTCACGCTGACCGCCCCTCCCTCTTTATTTCTTTGATGGACTTGGGGGAGATGTGGGGGGAAGTCAGGCTGTGAGGTAATGAGTTGTTTCCTTGCCGCATAAAAGGAGAAAACATTTGCACTTGATCCCATTTACACTGAAAAGTTCTTAAAATGATTTACAGCTTTGCACCTTGCTCAAGGGTATAGGTTAGAATCTACTCTGCAAACTATTATCGCACTAAATAGAGGGAGTTTTGAGTACAAGTCATAATTAGTAGGCTTTTAATCAAGCACATTAGTTGGTAAATGCAATGTCCGACAACGGGGAAATTTTAGAAGAGGGTTAGCTTTTAAATAGACGTTGGTTATAGGGCCGTACTAAAAATTTATATATACATGTTAAAGTTAAGAGCTGTTATGAATCTTGTGGTTCAGAAACTTGACGTGTTTGCGGGAGAATTTAAGTTCATATCTAGCGACAGAGCTAATGCTAATGTCAGATTTGCTTGCTAGCGCAGCGGCTAGGCTCCGGCGCAGACGCTGCCAACAAACAGCACATCTTAGTTTAGGTTGTCAGGGAAACAGCTTACACTATAGGTTATCTGAATGGGTTTAAAGTATTTATTACTATTTCATCAATCGATTTTTATGTCTTGTTCATTTTTAACGTGCTAGATAAAAACAGATTCCTGGAAGAGAAGGTGCTTGTTGGTGTTAATTCTGCTGCCATGGAAACTTTCAGAAAATACATTTGTGATACTTTGGTGATTTTTGCACCAAACTTTAATAATAAAGTTTGTTTTTTCTGTAGCTATTGGTCTCCGTTCCTTTTTTTGTTTGTTTAAGTACTGATAATACTTTTTTATCATTTTCCAGTAATAGAATCATGAAGTAACAGTCAACCTGTACGCATCAAATCTCTTTAAAGTTTCCTTTCCTTTAAAAAGAAAATGCTGAAATGACAGAATGAAAAGCTTTGACAGTTCAACTGCACATTATGACATAAAATAAATGAGCTTATCTCGAGTTAAGCATGTAAAGTAGAGAAAAGACCAAACGAAATTCCAGGCTACACAAATCAAGACTTGTGTACGTCTTTAGTGTAGCTATGGAAACCTGTTGCTCGGAGTGAAAGGAATAAATAGCTCATTAAAAGAACACAAACAAGCTAGCACAGATCAGACGGCGTGGGGCTGGTTTAGCGGTGGAGCAGGTGCCCCACATAGGGAGGCTATTAGTCTTTGTTGCAGCTGTCTGGGGTTTGATTCGGACTTTGGGACCTTTCTTTCTAGTTCTCCCCCAGCCTCCTTCTGCCCATTTCCTGCCTGAATACTGGGAGTAAAAGTCACTAGTGCCACAAAATCTATAAGATAAAGGGTTTAATGTTAATAGATCTTTCACCACAGTAGTAGCATAATCTCCCACAGAATTTTTTAATCCAGTCTTTCCTATCCTTTCATAACCTGGTCTGAAATCACCAGAGTAAGCTACAGGCGTCCTTAACAGTACGTAAAAGAAGCAGTTTCATTGGTTCATATAAGTAAATTATAATGTTTAGGAAGTTTCAATTATTAATTAATGTTCAAAATCTGGAAAACGAGACAACATTTGAGTCAAGTAATCATCATATCGTATGTTAATCATCATAACTCAAAGTTATGTGTTTGAAGATAACACACAAGTGTAGCCATGAGTATTAAAATTGGGTTCTGGAAATTGAAAAAAAAAAAAAAAAAAAAAAAGTAATAAATAAATAAAGAAATGATCATCTCTCTGACATGGACAGAAAAAAAAAATGTTTTATGTGTTTTGTGCTCCAGAAAGAATGAAATGTCCATTGGACTGCACGCATGAACTCCGGTTATAATAGGAGCCCTGGTAACTCTTCAAGGTGGAAAATAACAAAAGTATTGCAAAATGCAAAAATAAAAAACAGATTTCCAGCCAGCCGGTGTCAACAACTGTGTGCGATCTCTGCTTTGGCAATGATGTGAGGAAACGAGAACCTGACTACGTTCGCACACTTCTTTCTGTACGTCTTGCTCCGGCCCCATACATTGTAAATATCTGCTGGACCTGTCTGCTGTCTGGATCTGTCTCTAGTAAATATATCACGACACAATAAAACATGTATTTCCTAATTTAAATCCTTGTGCATATGTCCCCCCATGCTAGCATCTATTTCCTTTCCCATTCCACCTTTGCTCCAGTTTCAACAGGCCCGTTCCACGTAATCCCGTCTAGACGTGCCGCGTTGGCCCGCGTTTCAGGAGCTTCATTTACAGTCAGAGACAGAATCACGCTAACTGCACTCTGGTCGGATACTGTAAAACTAATGATGTGACAGAAGCACTGGCTCAGGTCATCAATGAGCTGTAAATAAGAGAGCAGCCATTTCACGCTGGAACTCACTTGCACCACGCTCGAGCGAATCGTCCTGCTGTGCGCTGCAGCGGCCAGAGCGGAAGTTCGACTCGAACAACGTCTGAGACGCACCGAGGACTGAGCATACAAAGAGCAGAGCTGGCTCATAAAAATAAAGAAAAAAGACACCAATAAATGTCGTGTATTTATCACTTTTTATCAAGCATGTCCGTAAATACAGCAGTTTTAATGTACAGTTCAATTTAAGGGGGGAAAAAGAAAGGCAAGCGTAGCTGAACTAGGAGGATGAGAGACTGTGTGCCAACAGTGAATCTGAAAAGTACTAACACCCCGGAGCTACTTTCACACTTTGCCACACGTCAACCTTTGTTCTGAATGAGATAAATCAAAACAAAGTAGCATGCAAGTATAGAAATAGTACAGAAAATAATACTTTCTTTTTTCATGTAAATCTCTACAAAATGTAATGTGTAATTGTATTCATCCCCTTTAACGATGACACTGATAAATGCATCGCAAACATTTGTTTTTAGTTGTCCCTTAATTAGCTTCGCTGAGCTTGAGGAATTGTTATAAGCTTAAGTTAAAAAGCAGGGCTGAGTAGAGCCCAGATTATTTGAATAGGATTTCTGGAGGAAACTTAAGAATGAACAAACATTTTTTAACCAAAACAATGTGCAGAAGCGTTGTGAGACTTGCACACAAGCTGCTGTTGTTTGTATTCATATTTTCTGAGTGTTTTGTGACACTTGGAGGTCAAGTGAACACGTTATCGCTTTCCACTGCGCAAGATTTGGATTTGGAGAGGCTTGTTTCTTCTGCCTGAATTTGTTTTCTAATGACGCGATTTATGTTTGTTTTTTATTTTATTACTCCGAGTACCACAATAATAGATAATTTTGTGTTTAGTCTGATTAAATCAGTACCGAGTACTTCAGTAGCCGTTTTTTTTTTTGTGTGTGTTTTTTTTTATCAAATACTTTTTGCTCTTACTTTTGACTACTTTTTACTTCTGCCTGAGTAAAGATATATTAAATAAATACTCATTTGAGTCCTGTAGTACTATTTGGTGATTTTCATTTTGGCATGTCTTAGTAATTAGAGTTCAAGTTGAACTTACTGGTGTGAAAATAGGAGAGCAAAAAAATTAGCTCTCCTAAACATACCATCCTCACATTAAAAACACGGTGGCGGCTGTATCATGCAATACCAGTACATTTCCTCAAGAAAGTTGAATGAAGATAAAAACGAGGCAATTTTGGAAGAAAAGCTGTAGATACAGCAAAGTCACTAAATGTATAGAGTTGCAAAGGACTGGTTTAGATCAAAACCTATTCGTGTGTCAGAATTAGCCAGTCAAAATCCAACTTGAAAATTGATGAGGATATACTCTGCATCCTGTCTGGCTGAGTTTGAACTATTCTGGGGAAAAAAAAAAAAAAAAAGAGTAAGCTGAAATGTCAGGCTGTATATTCAAGGCTGTTGGAGACAAACCCTACAGGATTTATAGCTTAACTTTTGTCTTTAACGATGCAGTGCTCTAGAGAACTTCAGACCTCTCTGACATGTGCTGTGGGAGACAAAGTGAGGCAGACAGAAAGCTGGAGATGAACAAAATGTACAGATAGCCCTGAATCTGATGTTTCACTCCTTAGCCGCAGCATTAAACCACCTTGTCCTTACATACATTAAAGCACGATTAGGACAGTTTCACTTTAACAAAAATAAAAAATATATATAAAAAAGAAACGATTTAAAAACTGTCAAACAGTCGCTATTATAGTGTCCCTCGTTCACACAAAGCTACTCCTAATGCCACTTCCGCCATTAAAAGCTCTGGCAGTGCTGCACGTGCCCATTAGCAAGCGCTAAATAACTGTTAACAATGTATTACTCAGACTCCCCTGTGCAGTCACTCGTAGGCCGCGCCGATTTTCCCTTCAAAGCTCCCAACTAATTATGTTAAAGGTTTTAATAACTGGCCTATTGGGTTACGCCTTCCTCCACGGTGACATTACCGTGTGCTGCTCTTTGATTGGCTTAATGGCCCTCGTGGTAAATGTCACGAGGCCACGGCGCACCTGCTTAATGCTATCGAGTTGAAGTAATCGGGATAGGGCCGGCAAAAATGGATCATTTGTAGGGAAAGTGAGTAAGAATAAATTACTAACCAATAAGTCTACGTCGGAACAATCTGTAGCAGCAGAACCGCCATGAGCGAAGAGGGATTTACACATGTATGCGTCACAATTAGTCACTTATAAGAGTTATATAGGGTAGGAGTGGTTGCTTCGATCTTACTCTCTTGGTCTCGGTAAGGTTGACAGTGTTTATAATCTGTGAAAAAGAAACGGGGAACCTTTTACTAAAATCTTTACTCCAAATCACTGGAGAGACGCTACGCAGAAAGTCAAATCAAGAATAGCGATAGGAAAATATCACCAGTTACTTCGTATTCTTTTTAATGTATATTTATGATGAATATACAAACACTGTTAATTATACAAATTAAGGTTTAGTATAATTAACTAAACCTTAATTATACTCAAGTGTGACTAACAGACCAGATTCAGGAGATGCGCCATATT
Organism: Girardinus metallicus; assembly: GCA_903067095.1. NCBI lineage: Eukaryota > Metazoa > Chordata > Actinopteri > Cyprinodontiformes > Poeciliidae > Girardinus > Girardinus metallicus. The sequence goes on from CAEGAE010043352.1 coordinate 66,176, forward strand.
TTTGAAGAGATCAAATATTAGTTGCTTATAATTCTATATATATATTTTTTTATTATTTTATTTTGTATTAGCCAAAATAAAATATTTTATTTTTACTTCAATTTATTTTATTAATTTATTTATTTTTGCTTTACGTTTCTCCAAATATTCAAGTTTCTCCACGAAAATATTACAAAATCCTTCGCGTAATCTTTGCCAATGAGTACACAGGTTTTGCATTTGTTTAATTTGATCAAAAGGTTATATAGGGCAGTAAGAATAATAAACGAAACAAACGGTCTAATCCACCATGTGCG
>CAEGAE010043353.1:0-67051 GCA_903067095.1 Girardinus metallicus
TCTATATATATATATATATATGTATATATATATATATATATATGTATTTTTATATGTATATATATATTTTTTTTTGTTTTTTGTTTTTTGTTTTAATATGGGACACTTTATTACTGATTAAAAAAACAAATCTTCATCAAAGCAGTAGTTTACTTTCCCATCTGTGACTTTCTTTTTCCCTGGGGTCTAAATATTGTGCGACACAAAGACATTTCTATGAGCCCCTTTTCAAAATGGGAAAGACAAGTCAGCACCTGATTCAGATGTTTGTTGATCTTTATTGGCTGAAAATGGCAGTAAGAAAATAGCAGCATACCTTTGCAGAGAGCAATATTTTAAATGTTTAAAACATCAGAAAACATTAGAAGCAAAGCTGGAAATACTGAGCTTTGCAAATGCACTCATGCCACTCTGACTGTCCCAACATTTATTATATTACTCTCAAAAATGTCTTGTACTAAAATTTTATGTTATCAACTCAATGGGTATTTTAAACTATAAGTCTTATGAATGGATTGCAACATTTTTTGCACAAACTTGTCTGAAAAGTGTGCCATATGGAAGCATTTAGTCACCCAGAGTTTGTTAACTCGCAATAAACTGCAGTTACAAACGTAAAGCACTTGGCGTGTGTCTCCACCAGTTTGGCTCCTATAGAGAATGAAATCCAAGTTGATGGGATATTAATCTGTTGAAAAATCTTGACACCCAACAATAATAACAGAACTACAAAAGTAAACATGTTATACTTAATTTGGTCACTGTTTAAATTTCAAATAAAGAAAATATAGTGAGAAAGTCTGACTAGCGTTTTATTATGAGCAGATCGGAAACTGGGTACTTATCACTTTGCATTTTTTGATAGTTTGTTTCAACTCTTCAACAAGATGTTGACTGTCAATTGTTTCTGTAAAAACATTGTACTCCTCGTCTGCACACACTGTCATTTTCTAGCTGTCTGCATGTAGTTTTTGTTCCAGTGTTTTGCCATCTGCACATAACTTTCTTTGCCCTGCCATCTGGAGATACAGATTTTCATTTTACATTCTGTGCTGTCATTCTTATGCCTCTTTGCACGTTTAAAATTGTCTTTCTGTCATCGGTTCTTGGAACTCACATTTTTGTGTTTCATTTAGTTTTATTAATTTAGAAGATTGAAACTAAATGCTCATGCTAAATACAATTATTAGCTGCATAAGAATAGGAAAAGTCATTTCTTTCCAAGCCACAAGAAAGTCTTGAGGCCAGTTCCAAGTCCTTAACTTTGAATTTTAAGTCTTAAGCAACTGATTTGATCAAAAATGCAATATAAATTCATCACAATAAAAACTTTAAAACATTGAATTCAAAATACAAATTTCTTTGACTGAACAGGCAGAAATTGAAACAGCTTAAAAATATCCTCACATTTCACATAGCAATATAACAAATTGTGTGTTTCTGTCATGGTGTGTCATTTTTAGTTATATATTACAAGGCACTTATAGTTACAAGACAAACATAATGTATGTACAAAAATATAATTAAATCAGTCCAAATTTAGTTACCACATTTTCCTTTAAAGCCATAGAGCAAAGTATAGAGTCTATTCATGCTTCTCTTCTGCAACTTCACTGTACGTTGTGTCAGACGGAAAAATTCTGGATAGTTTTTGTTAACAGTTTATTAAGTTTAATGTTGATTCAAAAGATGTTTAAGGTATATCGGTGAAGATTTTCAACTTGAAGTGAAATCACAGGTGTTAAAGTCTGAATCATGTTCTAAGTCTTTTGGGATATCATCAAGTCCAAAATGGAGTTTGAGTTGATTCCAACTCATACGATTTAAGTCCACACGCCCAGGGAACTGCACCAATCAATAATGTAATAACCTGCCACTCCTGTAATAAGGTATCAGGGCCAATAGGGTGATAACATTTCCCCAGTAAAGTGATAAGTTATAAAATTTTTTGAATTGTATTATTGAATAATTTTTTTTATTTTTTAATTATTTTGAAGATAATTTAAAAATGTAGGTCACATGATCTCTTCCTACATTTTGGCACATTTTACACTGAGATTTAAATATCAAATTAACTTCACATCCATTAATTAAATCTCCCTCCATACATGTATAAATGTGTATATATGAGCAAAAAAGCTTTCAAACCATTTGTACAAAACAAGATTCTCTAACAGGGATTACAGTTATTAATTAAAAAGACTGAATGCTGAATAGTATGTAACCTTGACGAATGAATATGAAGTGTATGTCATCCACTAAGCCTATTTTTCATGAGCTTCACTGCAAAAAACTCTTATTTCCAGGAAATTCTGTCTTGTTTATGTAAGATGCTTATTGACTGCAGCTGCTGCATTTTCAAATGTTTTTTATTTTTTATTTATTTTATTTTTTATGTTAACAATATAATGACTTATTACACTACTTATTTCATTATTGGTTTAAAAATTGTATTACACTATTGGCTTTATTACATTTAAATTGGCCAGAGTAATTATACTATTGGCAGGAATTGTGTTATGGGCTACAACAGGGATTACAACATTAACAATGTTGGTTCAAATCAAAACCATGAACCTAAATACTAACACGATGTCATAATACATTATCATATTTACTCCACCTTCATAGCAGCCTGCATAGATCACACATTCTCTGCCATGTTTTGAGTTTTATTGTTTTGCTGTAATTAATTTCACATATGATTCCATGTTGTATTTAGTTTCTTATCACGAAATGTGTTTTCTACGCCTTTAATCCTTTGATTGTTTTTTCCTTCTGTAGTCTCCAGAGGTTTTATGCAGTTAGGTGTGTGTGAGCTGTTTTATGCAAATATTGGTTTTACAAAAATTTACATACAAATAGAAAACTCTGACAACTGCTACAATGATTCTTTGAACCTTTTCTTTTTCATTCACCCATGCAATTTGAAATATGAGGCGTTTGCCCCCTTTTTCCACCTCCCTTTTTACTGTTCTACCTTTTCTTTCTTCAGCTGTCAGATACCTATTTGCACGATAGATTCAGTGTACCCGGTAGTTTGATACTTGAGTAAACCTTCTTTAGTTTGAGAAGGGAAACTTGACCATCAAGTTCACACTGGGTGTGATACACATGTGGGTGTGTGTGTGTGTGTGTGTGTGTGTATTGTTAATGCCACGTCCTGGTCTTTCTGTAACTCTAAGAGCCTTGACATTTTTTTTTCTTTTTGTTTGCACAAATGCGAGAGTTGGCTGCTGGGAACTTTTCAGGGAACGTCTGCAACAGATAAGATGACACAAACGCTACACTGTACTAGTTTTATTTGCGTATTGAGTGCATGAAGAACACCTGAAAGGATTCATTTTGACAGATCAATCTTTTAGTTTGTTGCTGAAATGAAAGATCGAAGTAAGGGTTTATTTTAAAACTGGTAGGTTTGCTTCTAAGACTGGTGATCTTCACCTGTCTTTCTTCTTTCTTAGCAGCATTCCTGACCCTCACTGCTGTGATTCTGCTCCTTTTAATCTTTTTCCTGACTTCATTTGATGCACAGGAGAAGTCACAAAATGTTCTTGGTGAGATTATGTTTTTCTATTCTTAAATCTTTAAAGCTCAGTAGTGACCTCTTGTCGATGCCATACAATCTATTATTTTATTTTATTTTATTTTATTTTATTTCAGGGTTAAATAAAATTCACACAAAATTCACAACAGGTAAGTCAGAAATTCACATTTTGCTGCTGGCTTTTAAATCAAGTCAGTTTTATACTCAATTTGTTTTAAAGTGGTAACCTAGTTCTTTTTTTTATGTCTAATTTACATTTTAAGGCACAGCTAAAGTAGTACCAAAGTGCAGCCTTTCTGCAGTCTGTCCCTCGGACCACTTTGCTTTTAAAATCCGGAGTGGGGCTTCTAATGTAGTTGGTCCAAAAATCTGCTTTGATGGTAAAAAGTACGTATGAATGTGGTCATAGATTCACATACTGAACCGGCAAAAGCTGCGACCCTGCTGTGAAAATCAATTTTCATCTGTCTCAACAGCATTATGAGTCACATTATGAACAATGTGGGACCAGGACTAAACATTGTGGTGGTAAATGGTAAACTCTGATTATAAATATAGAAGTCAGCATACTGATAAGCTGTCTGTGTACAGTCATAATGTCTAAATGTTTATTGTTGATTGTTTATAAGAGGACGAACCTGAATGGTTTCAGGCTTGTAGGTTTATTCTTGCAGAAATACAGTGCTTTGCAAAAGTATTAACACCCACTGATTTGTCATGTTACAACCACAAGATTTTACTTGACAGATCAACACAGTGTAATTCATGGTTGTGAGGAGAAATAAATTCCCAATATTTTCAAGTAGTCAATGTTTTATAGAATCACATTTTGCTTCAGGTCTAGATACACAAGATTGAATGAATGGTGTGTGTAAGCATGAATTTTGAAGTTTTCCTGTAGTAAGATTTCGGTAGGATCCTTGATTAGCACAATCTAATTCATGAATATATTGCACTCAAGTCTAATAGGTTCTCCTTCAGAATTTCCCTGTATTTAGCTCCATCTTGCATCTCATCAACTCTGCTTTTGAAAAATGCATCTCCACAGAATGATACTTCTGCTGCAATTCCTGATGGCAAGGGATTGTGTTCAGGGTGTGCTGAGAGCTTGAGATAAAACTCAATGTCCATTTGCTGTTTGGGCCTCAATGACAAGCTCCTAATCATGCTATTTTTAGCTCAGCTGAACAACAGCCTTCCACTCAGAGATCTATAGTTTTCGCTTCAGCCTGTGAGAGGGCAATAATATGTTAGCTAATATGTGTTGTCTACTCAGAGGAAGAGAAGAAGAAAGGAAAGGATCAAGTGACGAGAATATTAACCCGGTTTTTGTATACCTTGTCCACACAACAACAGATTGCTTCTCACTGTATTTCTTTAAAGTAAATGTCATTGTTGTTGTTTTTCTTTTGCTTATGATCTGGCCCTTCATGTTTTATATCCGCTGTGGATTTGGTGTCACCGTCTGACTGAGGTAATTACTATCCCTGCTGGCCCACATAGCCAGACTGTTGTGGACAGGTACAGATGAGTTGGATGAGTTAGATGAATTCATGTGCCAGATGGCAGAGCGAACAGGGCTGAATTAGGCTTTGGGTTTTATCCACACATCAGTTTTTGCCTGTAGGTCAAGAAGTTTAGTTTAAGTCTCGTCTGACCAGATTACCTTCACATATTTTCTGTGTTGTAAACTTTATACCAGACTTAAGAAGACTTTCTTTCAACAATGACTTTGTGACTGCGATATTTGTTAAGTTCTCTTGTCCACAGATTTAAAGTAAAAAGTCCTAATACAAAAATATAGCAAGGTTTGTTCCACTTGAAAGGTTATTGCATGTAAAATGTTTGGTTGTATCGTTGTTATCTGTTGGCCTATGGAAGTCATAGTGGTGAGAGGAAAATGGAGGTTGGTGCATTTAGGATGATAATGGCTTGTGGGAAGAAACTGTCCCTGAGTCTGTTTGTCCTTGTTCTAATGCCTGGCGGAGGGCAGCAGGTCAAACAGGTGGTAGGCGGGATGAGTGCTGTCTTTGATGATGCACTTCGCTCTCCGGAAGCAACAAGAAGTATAAATGTCTTTCAAAGAAGGCAGAGGGCAGCCCATGATCTTCTGCACTGTCTTTATCACTCTCTGGAGCCTTTTCTAATCAGTTCAGTAGCTGAACCACATCGAGGTACAGTGGGTTAGGATGCTCTCTGTGGAGGATCGGTGGAAGGTTATCAAAGGCTTCTGGTAGATGCTGTTCCCTCTAAGCAATCTCAGAAAATGCAAATGTTGTACCTTCTTGATGACAGACCAGGACAGAGGAAAGATTTTGGTGCCATGACTCACAGACGAGTATATGATATAAATGAGCTGCTGCGTCTGTGTTCGACACCATTAAGTAATGTCTTGGTATGTTGGTAAATATGTTATTCTCTTTTCATTTTTGTATGATGAAATAGAAAAAAACTCCCATGTTCGAAACTTGAAATTTTATTTTTTCATCTGGCTTTGCTTTAAACTTCTCCACAACTTTATCCCTGAGCTGTCTGATGTGTTCCTTGATCTTCATGATGATGTTTGATCACTAACATTATCTGCAAAACCTTTGAGGCCTTCGCAGAAAAGCTGGAGTTATGCTGAGATTAAATTGCACACAAGAGGGCTTTATTTACTAAATAGGTTCATTCTGAGAGCATTTCAAGTTTAGGGGGCAGTATAAATATCCACATCACAATATTTTAGATTTTTATGAGAAAAAATTTCAACTCATGAATCCTTTTCTTTCCACTTCAGTATTATGTGCCACTTTGTCTAAGTCTAGCACATAAAATCACAATGAAACACAATGTAGTTTGTGATTGTAATGTGAAAAAGGGTGAAAAGAGGTATGAATACTTTTGTAAAACACCATATATTGCTTCAAGGTCTTGCAATAATAGTCAAGTAGTCAATGTGTGTGGTCTTTTTTTGACTTAATTATGAAATGGCTACTTTAGCTACCAAACTGTTTAATCATGTGGTTGTATTCAGACTATTTTTCCCACTACTGTAAATAAAATACTAAATAACTTAATTTAGTATGTAATATGGGTTTTGTTTTCTATCACAAATAGGTGAGAATGGAGTTGTAGAAAAGTTTGGCTATCTTAACATGATTAGTGGAAGTAAGAAATGACAATTTCTATAACACATTTCAAATGTTGAGCTTTACTGAAGCTCCAAAGTTTATTTTATTCCCAAATTTTAATTCCATATGAGACTCAACAGACATCTTGGCATACCTGGAGGAAATACAACCAGGAATGATTGTGCTGGTGGCCTCCTTTGATGATGCAGCAACAAAGTAAGCCTGAATCAAAACTTTCCGACATTTCAAAACGATCCAGTGTCACAGAACAGTGACCTTTTCTGCTCATTTGTTGCAGGATGACAGATGAAATAAGGCAGATGTTTGTTGAGATGGGAAGCACTTTGATCAGCTCTGTTAAGCAGAGAGACAACTGGGTGTTTGCTGGAAGAACGGGGATAAAAATCAAAAGCTTCTTTGAGCAGGTCAGTGGACCCTGTCTGTGTCACTTTATTTGTTGTATTTGTGCCAGAAAAAACTTTGAAAATATGCAGAAAAGCAAAGCAGAATACATAAAACAAGTGTTTTTCTCTTCCTGTCTCTGTTAGCGAGCTGAGAATGATAAGAAAACAAACATTTTCGATGGATGGCCAGAGATGGTGGAGGTGGGCGGCTGCTTCCCAAGAACCACAAGTATCTAAAAGATTTCATAAATGGACTTTGAAGACTTCCTTGCAAAGGACTTGAAGCTATGGGAAGTATTTTATTCTGCAGAATTAAACAAAACACTCTAAATGCATGCTTACCCTTTCTTACAAAATCTGACAAAACTTAAAGACATTATTAAGCAAAATGTTGGATAACAGGATGCTCAAAAAAAAAAAATCAGTTGTTTCGGTGTGATTGCCTTATGGATATGTTCCTTAGTCGAATCAATTGGTTTTTGGTTTGGGTCATTTAGTGCTCAGAGGTTATTTGTTAAATTACAGGGGCAGGTAAAGCAGTAGAGCTCCAAGAGGAATGAGTTGGAAAGGTGAAAGGAGCTTCTAGAAAGACTCTGTAAATGCTAACACTGAGACCTCTTTCACTCTATTCAACAATGCTAGAAAATGGAAAAATTTGTATGACAGCAATATTTTTGCAATATTTCAGTTTTTTCCAATTAAATATTATTTGTGTTTTGTAACATTTAGCTAAATCCAAAATGTTTCATACTTTTGGCTGATTTAGGTTTTATAGCAACATTATCTTATTAAAACATTTCTTAGTGACTGTAAACGTGATAAATGTTTCTGAGTGGAAAAATTTGAGTTGTGGCTTGAATCTGTGGCTTGTGCTAAAGATTAGGGTGATGGCTGGAAGTTCTTACAACCTCAAAGATTTGCTCTTCAGTATATGAAAAAATAAAGTTAAGATTACTGTAATAACAATAAAAGTTGCTTTCAAGTGATTGAGGACAGAAATCATTTTTGAAATTTCAGTTTGTATTAAAGTGTAAATAAAAACCGTTACTTTGTGTAATTATCTTTTCTTAAATCATTTTGGGCTCATGTGTGCCTATTTTAAAACTAAAACACTTTTCTCACATGAGTGAAATGTGGGGACGTTTGAAAAGGCAAAAGTCCCCACTTTAGAAAGTATTTAATGTCTGTTTGTGTCACAAAGACAAGTATTGGCAAATGCTTAACATGTTGAAACTTCATCTTAAATTGTTTTCACTTTCACAACAGTGATGACAAAACATAAAACTGCAAGGGACATTGAATCCCTTATGGAATAGTTGGCATTATTACTCAGAAAAGACGAAACTCAGGTTTAGTGTGGATTGTGAAGAATCATCTCAGAAGCCTTCGAACAGCTTCAGGCTGACCTGAGGCTGTCTCCACTGTCTGTCTGAGACTCACGATGATTGACCTGTGTACAGTGTGGAGTGGAAAACAGGAGAAGTTTTATGAGCAAAATCCAAAGGAGACACCGCTACTGTCACAGCAGCTCAGAAATGTGAAATTAATGTTTGTTTTAATGAGCCAGTCTTTCTGAAATGTGGCAAAAATAGATCTCTTTGGGAATAAAGAGCATCGGTTTGTTTACAGTCAACAAAATGAAGTCCATGTGGGAAAGCGTTGTCTGCCTTTTGATGCCCTGTGTGTTTTCTCCTCTAACTGTTTTTTGGATAGTCTCTGAGTCATACTTTGATCTTTTTGAATCGTCGTGACTTTGAACATTTATCTAGATGATCATTTTTGGACTTCTTTGAAGACAAATATCTTTGAGTGAATTTTTTACACTGTGTAACTGGGTTAGGGGTCTCAGCGAGACTTTTTGAAGGACCGTTTTGATGTTTTAGCAATGCCATGCAGTTTTTGTGCTTATGAGATGTCAAAACATCTTCAAAACCTAACTGAAAGATATTGCGTGGCCTAACTTTGCCTCTTTAATAAATTCAAAAGATCAAACTCCATTTTCTTCTGAATTTATTCAGATTCTGACAGAATCCAATACTCCTGTATGTAGCCTGTTTGTTTTGAGTGCTGCTTTCCTGGGAGGATAATTATTGGTTGAAAAAGTTTCTATTTATCTCTTTTGCTTGGCAACTGGAGCAAAGAAAGAATTGCCTCAAGTAAACTGTAGAAACTCACTTGCTGATACAAGTGTCTGAAAAAAGTTCAGAACAAAATAACAGATTTTTTTTTAATTTCATTTCTCCCTTAGTTGAAAAATGTAACTTTCTGGTAGTTGATCCATTCAGAAGGTAGGAGCAAAGACACTTTTTAGGCAGTTCTTTCCTTCTGCTGGATTAGTGGACATCCTGCAGGACGGAGATCCCAGGGCAGATCCAGAACATTTTGGATGGATTATTTTTCCCTTTTGGCCCTGGAACAGCAGGGCCTCCCCAGTGGAGAGGGATGTCTTTTTTTCCCCACCCGGACCTGTCGTTCCTGTGACCTGACCTCAGATAAGCAGACAAAGATGAATGGCTGATTGGACTCTCTCCACCCTGAGACCCAGCAGGTCTCTGACCAGTCACTGAATTCCTGATTCATGCTGAGAACGTGGCAGTGACCCATAGTGAGGTGAGTTTTCTCTTGACTTCCTCATGAAACACATCATGTGAGTCATTCTTCAGGAACGTTAGGATAACCAAGCATAACCTATGTGACAAAACATCTTTCTCTAAGTTATAAAACGAATGCTTTAGGTTTAACTCACATTTTTCTGTTTTCTGTATCTCACTTTTACTTATTCCCCAAAGGAAGTGAATAATCTGACCAAAAACAGGTCTTTATCAAACTGAAAAGATGCCCGCTGAACAGTGGGCCTCAGAGACTGTTTATGCTGTCATGTCCTATTAATTCCTCTCAGCACAATATCCTCTGTGTGAGACTGGCCAAACAGCAGGACTCCCCCTTCATCAACCAAACAGCTGCTGGCACTGATGCTACCATTAAAGACCTTTCTGCGCTTTTATAGATTCTTTTTCTATTTAGATCATTTGCTGCTGTCTTGTGAAATCCAGCTAATGATGTAAAGTAGACACTCCGGAGCTTCTGTGATGGTAGCAAATTATAGAGAAAGAGGACTATTTTCTGCACCATGTAACTCATTTTGTAAAAATGTACAGGCGTTTATAACCGTGTTTCATCATGTCTTTCTTTACTAGCTCTTTGGAGCCATTTGGGAAGTCAGGAAGACAAACTTTTGCAGTTCTGAAACTAAATGTTTTCCTTTAATTAGTTGATGATGGATCTCAGCTGCCCAGCAGTTCAGAACCTTCTCCCGTGCTTTGTTCTGTTTGTTTTCAGCGCACAAATTACTTCTGCAGTCATGTCTGTGTAACACCTAAAGCACCTTTCTATGAAGCTGTGTTGTTTTTTAAAAAGGTCTTTGGCACTTTGAAGCACAGATCTTGTCGTATGTGTGTAGGATATGATTCATTAAGTAGTTAGTGCACTGGTTTTATTAAAATAAACCAAGTAAATAGATGAAACTGATGGAAAGAGAGCTTAACATGATCTGAAGACTGATGACAGCCAGCTGAAGGTTATAGCTCGTGCTAGTAAGTAGGCACATACATTCTATTTATCAGACAGCTTTAAAAGAAAAAAGCACAAAGTGCCTCACACAAAGTAAGAGGAATATTAATAAAACATGATGAAAAAGACAAAAACCTTCTCCGCAGAACCGATTTACACATTTTTCAGTTGAACTGTGTGTTATACATGTACAGCAGATCAAAGCTGAAAAAAGTGTCGATATAATTTATAATGATCTCATTATATCTGACCAAAAATGAAGCATTTCACCAGGAAGGGTGGACACTTTTTATATCCATGGCATAAGAATTTAAGATTTGGTCAGGAATGACTGGGCTTAAGATCCTCTGGGATTTCTAGCTGCTGACCGCAGCCGCTGGGAAACCACAAATGAAGCCAGTGGTGATGGATGCAGCGATCTGAGCTGGCAGCAGTATTGAGAAGTACGGAAAGAGGAAGTTTCAGAAACTCTAAGTGCTGAAAGGTGAAAAATGAATCAGAAATTGTGAAAAGTTAATGTCTCTGAGGTGGAGGGGCCATTAGATCTCTTGGGCCTGTGTCCCCTCAACCTGAGCGCAGAAGAGGTACAGACTGCAGGCTCTCGGATGTGAACTTCAGGACCAGGTTTGAGATGGAAACAAGAAGAGTTCTAGAAAAGATCTTCACATTAATAAATCTAATGATGCATCTATTAACATGTTTCTTCAAGTTTCTTGATTCTCTGAATAAAGACAATTAAATGACAGGTATTTTGCAATTTTCTTTCAGGAACATTCTCTTAAAATGTCCCTTTACAGTCTTTAATTCATAGTTGAAGCCTTACTTCTCTCTCTTAATAATATTCATAAAATATCCCATGATTTAAGCCTAAAACAGATTTTTTTTTTCCCCCGTCAAATTTAAAATGAATACAATCAAAATGTTACATTTTCAGAAATCATTAACTTGCTTTTCCAGTTACATTTTCCACAGTGCCCTGTCTCTTGCTTTTCCATTGTTACAGCACATTCAATGAATTTATTATCAGACAGCAAAGGCAGGAGGAAACAGTTTATTCAGCTGTCCTGTCCGAGTCCCACAGGGGGAGTGATTCTTCTCTCGTCAATTAATTCTGCTCAAACTCCATCAAATGAGGATCTCAGTAGGAATCAGACTAGTTCTTGTTTGATCCCCTCATTAATGAGGTAGCTGTTCACCTTGAGGGCGCTCGCTTCACTGGACATGTAGAGCACCAATGGCTTCATTTGTATGTCATCATTATAACATCGACATGTGCTGCTGTCGTGTGAAATTATTTATTGTTTCATTAGTTTATTTAAAACATTTTTGCACACTAGACTTTTGAAATATCCAAAGATATTAAGTGTGAGTGCCTGAGGTATTAGGCACTCAGGTGAAAAAAGAAAGATATTTAACGTGTTTGTATTTTTAAGTAATTTAATATATGTTTTTTATTAATGCTTACATATATAATATTTGATAATGAAATATTATATTTTGCAAATACTAATATATTGATGCGAATACATTACTATTTGCATCAATACTAATGTTGCTGCTATTTTTATTTATACACATAAATTTTTAACCATTAAATTAATTAATCATTAATTACTTAAATACTAAAAGGGATGTTTCTATTTTGACATGGTGTTAGCTGGAAGTTTGACCTGAAGAATCTAACAGAACCACATCGACTGCAAGAACCAAAGCTGGGATACTGAGATTCCTAAACCAGACTCCCTCCTGTCCCTGATCATACCTTGAGATCCTGTCCATAAACACCACAAACTGGATCGGTCACAGATAGACATTTTTCACATTTTACCAAAAATCTGTTTCAGCCTGGCTTGTTAGGTGATTACATTGTTTTTCAGACTATTGTGTATCTGCATGTAGGGGAAAGATAGTCGAGGGCCTTCATCCTGTTTTGTTGGTTTCATTTCCAGTTTTTTTCTATTTTATTAAATTAGTCATCATCGGAGATAGTAATTGACTGTGAATACTGGTTGTCTTGTTATTCTCTGAGTTATTTCCAGACTTACAATGATCAGACCTATCTGTCTTTAATTTCATATTACTTCATTTCTCCCATTTTGAAGGTTGGCTAAAAGAAATGAATCCCTGTGCCGAGTCACATTAGAACCAGAATCAGTTTTATTACACATGTGTTTCCAAACAGTCAGAACATTGACTTAAGTTCCTCTTTGTAGTTAAAGTATTAATATCTAAATATAAATATTGAAATTTGCTTGGAGATGAAATTTCTTTTTTTATTAAATAAGTGCATTTAAAGGGCTTTTACCAAAAAGAGAGGATACAATATAAAAAAGTAAGTCACTGATTACTAAATATGTGTGTCTAGACACTAATCTAGTTAAAAAATAAAATCATTTAGCGGTAAAAACAACAGCAACATGTGATTTTTTCCCCTCCACACTGAATAAATCTGCTTGAATTAAGTGTTTTATTTTTAAATGAGTTTGTGGCATTACAAAAAGATTATTGATTTTTTTTAACAAATCTTAAAATATGGCACTAATAACTGCAATTCAAAATAATTTTGTTTCTAAATAGGGGTACAATTATTGAGTGCAAAGAAATTAACATATGTTTCAGAGACTGGACATTTCTGCTTAAAATATCTATTTTATTGTTCTTATCTGCTATTCCAATTTTCTGAATTGCTAACTTTTTGTTATCTGTAAGTCATACTCATCATTAATTTTTTTTTTTTCATTTATGTTGAATCTATGTAAGATATAGATTTCACTTTATGAAATAAATCCCAAAGAGTAAATGTCTGTTCCACAACATTCATATATTCAGATTTACCTATATGTAACTATTTAAAGACAAAAAGAGCATAATGTTTCTCCCCATGAATAAACATCTCATGGTTTAAACTGTGAAACAGTTTCACCTCTTGGCATTCTCTTTTGTTGTTTGTCACAATATTGACCTTGAAGCAAATTGAAACTAGGCCACCTTAACAAGTTTGTTCACCGGAGTTCCAACCTGAAAAGAAGGACTGCTTTGTTTTCATTCTCTTTTGGGTCACTTTAATCTGTACTTAATCCTGAAACTGCACCTCTCATCTAAATACCAAATTACTTATTTGTTTTGACTTTAAACTTCACATTATAATACCAGCAGCTCGTTGAAGGATAACTCACCCACACAATTTTACTACTGCCTATTTTCAAAGAAAAAAAAAAAGGAAACCCAAAACAACTGTGAGCTCATCATTTTTGACATCTTCTGCATTTGCTTTTTTAAATTGAATCTGAAGAAGCAAGATAAGAAACATGTCAACACTGCTTCGTCGCAAAACTAAATCCAGCTCTGTCAACCAGCTTTATCTCCATTTTAGCATTTTAAAAAATAAGAACAGTGTTAGCGGGTGTTAATACAGCCACTAAACATTTTAAATATTGTATTTGTCATTCGCATAAACTAGCTGGTAACTTTAAAGTATCACTCAAACTCCACTCAATGATTAATTTTTAAACTTTTCAAGATTATTCTCCCCTTCAAAACACCTTCAGGAGGTATGTAAAAAAAAAAATCTGTTTTAACAACAAGCTGTAGTGATTTGAGTTTCTCTGTGTTTATTTTTGCTTCTGTTTCTGGGAGTCTCTGTGATGTCCTGTCTCTCTCCTCTTGATTGCTTCCCAGGTGTGTCTCATTCCCTTGATTGCCCTCTGTGTATTTAAACCCAACTGTTGTCTCTGTCTCTTGTCGGGTCCAAGTTGTATGTCTTTTGTTTCTGGTCATCACAGTCGAACTGTAAAGTCCTGTGTCGGCGTCTGCTCTCATTATCGGTCTGATCAGTTGTTACCAGTGTCAAGCCTTACTTCTCATCCGCTGTGCTGCCTGCTCATTTGGACTGCTGAGCTGTATTGGTTTTGTTTTTCCATTAAAATCATCATCATCACTTCAACCTGGGTCTGTCTGCGTTCTCCCTCGCCACCACGCCGCATTTCATGACACAAGCCCAGGATGATATTCATTACATAAAAAAATAATAATGGTGAACATATTGCATTATGGTGCAGATTCACCTATGTTAACGTGTGATTGAATACAAAGAGTTTTTGTTTCTTCTATCTCAACTCCACTGTCAGGCAGAAAGCAGTGATCTTATCAGAACCCATACCTCCCTGTCATTTAACAACCTGCAGACACTCCACCAATAACCGTGGATGACCCACAAGAGGTTGGACAGATACACACTGAAAGTCATAAATACTCGCAGCCAAGATTTATTATTTGTATAAATCCTGGAATTTGCTGTCTTTTCAGAGAGGAGATTAGGCCCGGAAGGACACTCTGGACACTTGAAAGCTTTGGAGAGGCGAAAACGAGAGGGAAGGGAAAGTGGAGGTCGTCATACCTCCGTGGAGGACTTTTTATGGAGGTCAACATTTGAAATTTGTGAAAGTATGTCCATTTATCTCAGTTATTTGAAACCACTGCTTACATTTAAGGAGTAAATGATGTATTGGTGATGATTAAGACCTACAAACTTTTGCAATACTCATTTATGACACTTTTGAGACTTTTTTTTCTCCAGGTATACTTTAAATCCATAAAATTTATCCATAAAATTATTTTTTTCTAGTTTTTGCAATGCTACAGGTAGTACACCCATTAAACCATGTTTATCTTCCCTAACTTGTGCCATGATAAGGAAGAAAAATGCATATGTGGGCTGAACGAAGAAGAACTGGACACCGTGTCAGTGTGATAAGCAGGTGACCACCATTAGGACGAGCTACCAGGCTGGTGTGGTGTGTACTTATGGTTCTCTCTTGCACTTCTGAGCCCCCTGCTTGTTCAATGAATGAATTGTCTTTAGGTGGGACTGTGTGATGAAAGATTGTCCTATGTTGTTTGTTGATAGAGCTCTGACCTTCCTGGGATTCAGGATCTACACTATTTTGCATCCTACAAATATCAAGTGGGTTTGAAAAACAAATGAATTGATACTTTGATTGAACAGCTTGCATTGTAGTTCCGTATTCAGCCAGTGGAGGGCAGCCCAACCTAGTCTTTATCAATGTACTGAACTTATTCATTCAAGACATGCTATATCTTATTTATTTGGTATAATACAGGGAAATTAGTTATTTTCCGGGGAAATTAACTGAAATGCATGACATATGATGAATAAATATCTGTACTGAAACACACTTTTACTGCCTTTTTTGTTTTTATGAATTTTGCCTTTTCATTAAGCAGTCATTTAAAAATAATAATAATAATTGTTTCAAGGATAACCCCTTTTTCAAGGGGGTTCATCTCAAGATCCCAAGATCTAAACACAATTACTTAAGTTTTATTTTTACTGGCAAAAAGACAAGAAAAGTCAGAAAGAGCCTTACTCCAAAATTAAATGTTTAGGACCTCTGTTCTCAATAATAAAAAATACTATGAATCCTGAGATAGGTGACATTGTGTCTGTTTCTTTTAGATATTTTGCCAAACAGGATCACTAAGTTTGGCTAAATAATAAACAGGTATTATAGAAAAATACACAGTTAAAAGATTGTCAAGCTATATAAAATAGGTATGTGTCACAGAATCAGCATCAAAAACTTTCAGTTTAGATTTAAAAGCGCTAAACAAGATGAGTTCAGTCAATCTAAAATCTTCTTGTGACAAGTTTAATGAAGAGGAAGCAGAGTGAACGAAAACATTCTTTCCCAATTCAGTCCGAGCAAAAGGGACAGAAAGAAGCAGAAAATTGTGTGAGCAAGAAGTACAACAGTCCACATTTCTCAGTACAAATATATGCTGGCAGGAGTCCAACTAGTGCTTTGTAAATAAAACTTAACCAATGTGATTTCCTTTGGGTAGCCACACTCGTGAGTATAAATCACAGTGATATAAAATATATACTTATGTCCTTTGTATACCACCAAATTAGTTACAATGTTGCTTAAGGGTGAAAGGTCAATGTGTTGGAGTGACCATCAGAAAGAAGATCTGTAGACTGAACAGAAAAGGTGTTTGTGAGAGAGACGGCCTATAAACTTGACTCCGTTTATAGGCTGTCCATTCCTTCCTGTCAGGAGAAATGGGCCAAAAGTAAAACAATCCTTTGTCCGCTTGTAAAGAGATTCACAAAAGGTTTCATCAGTGTAATGCAGTTTAAAAAGCAACCCCACCTTATACAGAGGATATATTTAAACCTCTGAATTTAAAGAGAAGGAAATAAAATTTCTCACATTATTAACTGAAAATAGGAAAGGTTTATGTAATTTAATGTCAGACAATGAAAAAAAAAATGTATACAGTGTAAGCAAACATCTGTGTTTTTATGTTTCTAGTTAAATGTCTGGTGTGACAACAATTTTCCCTAATAGTGGTATAGTTTTACGTATTTTGCTCTCTGTGTAACAATAGCTTGCATTTGTTTATTTTCATTGGATTAATTAGTTTGCATTCTCATCCTGCAAAACAAAAACAAGTAGATGAGAGAAATGCAAACAAATTTGTCTATTGAGATGTGCAAAAAGTCTTAAAATTATTATTATTATTGTTATTATTATTATTATTGTTGTTGTTGTTGTTGTTATTATTAGAGTATCAGAATCTCATGGGGAGAAAAAAAAGTAGAAAAATCTTTGTTTGAGTACAGTCAGTCTGGAGTTGAAAAAAATCCCTAATTAAAAAGTTATTTTACTAAATCCACTAAATCTCCATTGGCATAATTATTCATCCCTCCAACAGCACTTTTGAAATTCTGAATGTATACTTTTTAAAATGTAAACATTATCATTCTATAAACATACAGCAATCTAAGATTTTCTGTTTCCAAACATAACAACTCTCAAATCCACTGGCCATCAGGCTGGGTATGGACTCATGTCTGTCTTGCCAACACAAATAGGAGGATTCTCAGAGATGCAGCAGAGAGAGGCGTCTAAGTCTCTATCACAGCTGTTAGATTGTGTCGACATGACAACCAGTTAGTTGGGAGGCTGTCCTGATATGTTGAGTTTATCCAAAGTTATTTCAACAGTGAGTCAAATGGGACCATTTAATTTTTCAACAAAAACACCCTTCCACACTGGATTGCCACTGATGAAAAATTGGAAAAGCTGCCTCTATTGGGTAAAGAGATCTGTGATGCTGTGGACTTGTTTCTCTTCCAAAGCCACTGTGAACTCTGTTGAAGTGCATGGCATCATAAGTCCTTTGAAATACCAGGAACCATAAAAAAGACAATCTGATAGGCTTGATCAAAAACTTTCTCTGCTATTTTCACAGCATTAAGATCCAAAACATTTATCTAAATTAAAAAGAATGGTTAATCAAATACAAAGTTAACTTCACCTGCAAGGCCAAGAAATGTCTGCACATCTATAACTTTAAACCAAAGCACATTGTAAAGTATGTAAATAGTTATCTGTGACCTGAATTTGTTCACAACTGAATCTGTTTTCACATTTTACTTTCCATTATAAAGACTGTCTCGTCTCATGACAACACAAACAATGCATAGACAAGGAAGTTTTATTTCATTTCCTGCAGTCATTTCTTTGTGGGTACAAATCGTATTTTCACACAACTTTTTCAATAACCCATGATGCATTGCATCCATACATTTGTAGCTCAAAACAGCTTTTACAAAAAAGGATATACAATATATACTTATATTTATATTTTATATATATATATATATATATAATATACATGTGTTTCTTTATGCATTTTAGTGTGTCTGTAACGAGTAACAGAAGCTATAAAAAAAAAAAAAAAAAAAAACAGCTGGGTGGAGATAAATCCCAACAGAAAGTCTTTACCAAACATATAGTGGCCAGTTTATCAAAGTCATCAACATTGGCTATAGTACACTCAACATGAAGCCCTTCAAACACAGTTTGCATATATTTCACAATTACAGTCATGTAAATCCAGAGTGATTGCCTTGTTTTTTTTTTTTTTGTACTATGGACCCACATTAACAGCTACATATGAAACAAAACTCTTTAACGAAGGAGGATCAGTTGATGGGTTAGTTCACTGAGTTTCTAAAGCGTTTTTTTTTTTTTTTTTCTTGAAACAGAATCCAACATATCATGGGTTACATACTGGTAATTATATGAAGAATATCAGGATTATAGGCCTTTTTAATTCAATGGTAAAGTTGCAGTAATAACATTATGTGTTGTCAATCACTTGTAGAATTGGAGTGGTTGTTGAGTTGTACATTAAGTAAACAAACAAAATAAATCATGTATCACAATCTATATATGGCTTCAGTGTCTTTTCCATAAGAGGACAAATGTAAATAATGCATTCCAGCAGCCAGTTGTTGCTACTTGCACATTTGTTTTTAAGACCTTGCTGAAAATAGATTTTAAAAAATACTAACTTAGCACGATAGCTGATATGTTTTTTTTCTTTAGTAGGGTCAAAGATGAGGGAAAAAAAACAAGCAGGAAAACACAGCCATAAATAAACATAGTACAGAAAAAAGATCACTCAGAAAGAGATTTGACTGTTCGAGTCAATGCAAATGATAAGTCCACTGTGCTGTGTTGTACTTTGTCAACATTACTTCAGGTGTTAATCACTTCACATTATATAGCTCAAAAATTACATCAGTTTTCAATACAACATACTAATATTAAATTGTGTGTTTATACTAATTGATCATCATTCATGTAAACATATTAAACCAGGTCATGCAAACAGTAGACCAAAACGTCTTCCACTAGAGGTGCACAGCACAGAGCAGGCAGAGCGCCCAGACTGAGATCCTCCCGACTCAACATGAGCCGGGTCTGGGTCAGGACAGTATACTGACAGCCTGTGGATTTCTTTATTTTTATTACTTTATTTTATTTTTTATATTTATTTATTTATTTTTTTGGTGAAAATATGTATGTTTCTGTATTCCTCATAGCATAATAGCTCATGGATATAAAGACATAGTAGGGATCTCAGTTTGAGCCTCTGATAACAAAACAGCCATAAAACAAACAAACAAAAATGTCTCCTTTTGGATATTCATACATTTCAATGGTTTTCCCCGACAGGAAGCATGCAGACACTTCAGGTCAAAACCACCCATTACTAACCCAGTCTGAGCCAGAATATAGAGTCCAAAAACCCCATGTTTTAATTGCTACTTTCCAGTCTCTCCATATTGTTTACACAAAGTGGTAATTAGTCAGGGGAAAAAAGAAAAAAAATGATAGTTGACAAAATAAGAAAAACATAATTTTGCAGTAATAAACACACAGCATTAAGATAGCTCTTTTATGATCACAAAACACATTCACTATTAAATGTTGTGTTATTATCCATGTTTTTTTTTTTTTTTACTTCTCATCCACATGAATACAGCATTTGTTGGGGAAAATGACATTTTAAGCTTGGCATTTTGTATTTATTCATGAATAGAATATCCAGCTACTAATGCCCACAACATACTTGATGGATGTAAACTGTATCCAATAAAGAATTAGATTAAATTGCGCTTCACTGGACTGATGTGCATTTCATTCAGTTAGAAAACGTTTTGAGTAAATGAGATGTAAAAATGGGCTGAACTGAGACAGATTTTGAATCTGGTGGATTATATTGGGACTTAAAAATATTTTATTCAGTTAAAACAATCTAGTAAATTTTAGTCAGTTGGATGAGAACAGGGATAAACTAGTCTAGTTTTCTAAGCAGGATTTTTAGGTTGAGCTGTGTTACAGTGGATTGAATTGGAATATATTTGGGGATGAAAAAGCTAAAATAAATTAGATTTAGTATTTACTTGAGCTGAGCAATATTGAACTGGAGTTAATTGGTCTATTTTTTAATTGAAGTGTATTATAATTAGTTGGAAGAAACTGGAAGCAATTTATTTATTTAGAATAATGAATTAGACTGAAGTATTCAGTTTGTAAGAGTGAGACTAAATCTGATTCAACTGGACTAAAACCAAATGTAAGTGGAAAAAAACTAAAGTCAATTATGAGTAAACTTGGTAGGACAGATTTCTGTACTGGAACTGAATAGAGCTGAAAAGAGTCAATTGGGTTAAAAGGTACTATATCTATTTGTTAAAACAATTGGATTAAATCACATTACAGCAGAACAGCATTCAATTTAATTAAAATGGTTTACTTTATCTAAAATGCTCCCTGAGTGGACTTTTGTCTTGCAGAGGTTCCACACAAACTGAGTGGTTCACTACGCATTAAAACATAACTTGAGGGAGAAACAATGTTCACTTGACTAGAGTCACTTCTTGGATAGTGGCTGGCATTTCATTAACAAATGAAGAGTAGAAAGACCTGCAGGACTCTCTTTAAGTACCGGTTCCCTTTAAATAGTATTTTCTCTCTAACCTGCCTGGCCAGATTTTTCAGGGAAAGCTGCCAGTATTGTAGAGTGTGTGGGCCAGATGGATGCAAACACAAAAATTATGATTAGAGGTAGATGTTTCACATGATGAGATAACAATCACAACAAAGGATACAGCTTTTAGAACTCCTCTTTGATTGAAACACCATGTGAAGCTAACATGCTGAACCATTGGCAAAAAAAAAAAAAAAAAAAGAAAACATGCTCTGTTATGGCTGCACAAAAAAGATAATTTCATTATAAGGATGAGTTGCTGAATTAGACCTTTTAAATCTGAACTAACCTCTGCATTCTCAAAGCAGCGCTTACAGATTTTTTTCAGTTTTTGGTTTGTTGTCACAACTAAATGTTTCAGATCACCTGAGTTGATACAAAATGCAGTTCTCACATGGTAATTTCATTTATTAAGGGTAACAACTACTCAAACAATGTATCCCTTTGTGAAAAAGTATTTGGTTGCTAAATTTAACAATCCTTGGCAAAGACTGCCACCAAGCTCGTGGGTTAACCTGCAAAGAGTCTTTTTATATCTCAGTGGAGGAATGTTATCTTACTCTTCTTTGAAGAATTTTAATTCAGGCACATTGTAGCATTTGAACATTTTAACAGCCTGATAACTGTTGCTTCACAGGATTTCTGACAGATTTAGGTCCAATCAATAGTGATATTCACTTTAGATCTCTTATGGAGGACATTTTACTCAGGCATGTGAGGCATGCAGTGCTCTACACAGCAGAAGTGACTTTCTAGATGACAGTTTTGGTTGTTTTTTTTTCTATTTGAGGATAATTACTCTTACTATGGTACAATGTAGGTCCCAAAGCTTATGAAAGCTTTTGGACCTTTTACAAACTTAAACTTAGTAATTTTATTTCTCATCTGTTGTTTAATTGCTTTGAGATCTTTTAACCTATTTCATGTTCCTTCCTGATTCTGCTGTTCTAGCAGTAACTAGTTCTGTATGTGGCTGTAAAATTGAACAACAATGGGGTCAATTACAGGCAAAGGCTGTGATTAACCTTTCCCTGTCATTAACCTTGCTTTGGTTAGTTTGCCTTAATAATTGAAATCATCACTTTTGAACTGCTTCTTGTATTTCCCCTTGTATCTTTGACAGTATAATTTGCTTAATGATGCATCAAAACATTGAAGTGTGGCAAAATAAAAAACAACAAACAATCTGTAATTGGGCAAATACTTTTCTCAAAGAAGTGAAATAATGATTTATTTGAAAATAATAAAAAAAAAAAAAAAAAAAAAAAAAAAGAAAGTAGAGGAGAACTGTTGTCTGGGTATGTGCTCTGGTGGACAATGACTAATATCTACTCTGTCTTACTGGCCAGACTGGGTGGGCGGGTTCTGGGTGCTCCAAAGACACTTCATCATCATGACACCAGGATGCTTTGCTCAGATGCGACTGGTTGGCCTGCAGCAGTAGGTGCAGCTTCTCAGGCTGTCCCGATCTGTGCTACCCTCGTTACTTCCACGGCGACCGTCTTCGTAGTGTGACACTGGGTGATGAAGAGCAGAGCAGCAGAAGAATTAAGGAAAACCCAAGGGTTAGTCATTACTAGTACAACATCAAAGTTAACATAATTTTTTTCAGTATATTTAACATGAGAGCTATCTGTTTGACTGTGACAGTGCTGCATAATTTAATACGTTGGCAAACCTGTCCAACTAATAAATAAGATTTATGAGTAGGAGGGAAGATATAAGATATGCAATAGAGCAGAATTAATGCAATACTAATTCAAGTCTAGCGACAGCACACAGGGAACAAGCCTTTTGCTTTCTGTAGCAGCAGGACCTTCATCTCACTCATTACCGTTAACATTTTAATGCTTTACTTTACATTATACACAATCAGAAATTTTTAAAGTTGTAGTCAAAAGCTCATGGTAGGCTTAGATTTAAAGTTTCTACATCCATCTGTAACAAAACTCTTATGATATGACAATACTAACACAAAGTACCACCTGTAACCATTTCTACATGCGTGTGTTGCACATGACACACTGATGCTTTACAACTGCAGGTCTTGCAGAGATCTAAGTCATTACTTTAGGAGTAACAAATGACAAGGGTTAGAATATGTAAAATTGTAAAATACTATGCAAATAGGAATAATGAAACAAAATACTAGTCTCCAAAGAAATACATTACTTCTAAAGAGATACTGAGTGTTGTGAAAGAAAACACACAATCCCATCTGCACAAAAAATTTATATAACTGCTTTTGGTGCTTTTTGTCATCATTTGTCAACAGACTGGGCTGAGTCACAACCAGATCGTCTCTCAAAAATACGGCAGACGGGGCGTCCTGGCAGCTAAAGTAAATGAAAAAAAATATCTTACATTGCTCATCATTATTGTATCCTGTAAACTACACAGTTGGTTAAAGAACTTTGTAAAATCAGCCTGAGATTTCTCTAAAGTTAATGTAGTATCTACCTTTTTCTGTAATCTTAAATATTTTTAAATTGTGATAACATAGAATGACCAAAAAATCTGGTCAAAATTCCAGATTTTTTGACCACAATGAATAACTTCCGGTCTTTTTTTACTTTCAGTGTCACCACATGTTTCCTGCCCAATTCAGCAGGTAAATAAACCAGTTCAGAGGAAAATGTAAGAAATAAAAAAATTGTAGTAACCTAACTGGACATCCTTAAACCTAAACTTTGTTGAAATACCTTTTGATTTCAGCCTTTTTGAGCTCTAAAGGAACAATGTGGTTGTTATTTTGAAAATTAAGTTTGGGTAAAAGTGGTAAAAAGAAAATATGGACATTATTTATCATAGACTTCATTGAAATGTCAAAAAATGAAGTGTGTAATCCACTGTGCAAATGCAAAATTAAATACTTCATCTCTTAAAAAAATACTCTGAAAAAGTCTTTTGGAGGTACCTTAACAAAGCACTTATTTTGCAAGATTCATCTATTAACCACATATAGCATTGGCCGGCTTGAAGTTGTATTTGCTCGTTGACTATGAGCTGCTGACTTACAGCTCTCCTCCTCTTCGTTCCCCAGTTCATCCTCCTCTTCCTCCACCTCCTCCTCTGGGAGCAGATGTCCATGGCAGGGACTGGTGGGAGTAATCTGACTCGGTCCCTCGAGACTGGTGCCCAGCTGCAGCCTCCGCATGTGTCGCACCACCGCCGTGGCATTGAACGCTTGCTGCAGAAGCCAAAAATACAAGAAAAAACACCACATATATACGCTTCCTGTATTTCAAAAAATTCCTCTATATTTTTTCTTCTCTTTGACAGTGATTTGAAATCTGAGTTGTAGAAATAAATATTTCAAATTTAAAAAGTTTTTTTAACAGGCTGACTGTTAAAAAAATATACTCCAGTAAGGAAAATGTAAGAAAATTATAATTTTTAACTTATTAAAATAAAGTTGGCCAACCAATTAGCAATAAGTGTCAGTGGAGAATTACATAAAGAACTGAATAATAAATGTATACAAAAGTACACTCACAGAGTTGGAAAATTTATTTTTGACAGATGCTATCATGGATATTTTGTAAATCAAATCAAATGACCAAATATCCTTATATTAACATTGTTCTTATGGTGGCTATGTTTTACCAGTGATTATGTTTGTGTGTGTTTTTTCTAAGCTTTAAATGAAAAAATATTTTGCACATAAAAACTTTACCAATAAATATAAAAAGATTCTTTAAGCTGAACAGTGAAGTGAAAATTGCAAAAATCACAGATGGTGTAGCCCACTAGAGGTTACATTAAATTATTTATGACAAACTCCCACACAAGTCATACTGGTGTGTAACAGAAAGTTGCCTCCCAACAAAAAATAAAAAAGAGGCATGTCAGTAAACTTCTGAGTGTGTTACGGTTATAGCTGGGATGTTTAATCCTTTGTCACATGGAGAAAAATTGTTAACTTGAAAATCCTTTTTATTTTGTAAAATCAATCTCATTATTTTAGCTGTTCAACAGTAAACTAAACACAAAAATTATTTTAGGAAACCAACAAAATATTCTGACTTTGGTGGAAAAGTGATCTGTAGATCATTGAAGATCCTAAACATCAAAGTAAGACAGAGGCGGAGCCCAAACACACAGCAGACAAAGGAACATTATAGGTCAGTTCATGAGCAGATGAAGACGAATTATGGCTGTTTGTTTTTAAGAAACATTAGGACCTCTGCATACAAAGATATATTTTTTTTTTTTGTGACAAGCCTTAGTCAAAAGTTTATAGAAAATGCACTGACTGACAGAAAAATTAAGCACCCAGACTTGGTTGCTTTACATTTGTCATCAGTGAGTGTCGGCTTTTATGTTGATTCAATATTCCAAAACCAAAATAATTAAACTCAACTATTCTGCAATGGCCCCAAAGTTCCTTGTCTAGCCTGGCAGTGCCAGAGCAATTGTCTGCATGAGTTTAATTGTTTTCATTAACTGCACCAGGGGAGGTGTAGCTTTTATGCATGCCTGCTTTGGGTTCAAGAGAAAGAGAGATATATATAGAGAGAGAGGGAGAGAGAAAGAGATGTTATTGCTGCTGCTTCTCATTCTTGTTTGTGCTGGGATCTCTTAGACTTTTTATTATAGGGAGGCTGTTTTCAATAATAAAAATCTGTGGGGAGATTGAGGGACATTTTAGGTCTGTCAAGGTGTGAAAATTTGCCCGGTGGTGGCTAATTTCTGTAAATCCAAAGGAGTATGTGCAGTTTTTTTACTTCAATCCAAAACACTAAATGTATAATGCCATATAAAATATATATATCTAAGTGAGACAAACAGGCAAAGAAGAAAGCATGTAATTCAACTCCTGCTGGACCTAAATCTGCTCCGTTCACAGTTTGTTGACTGACCTTCCATTTACTTTTGGCAAAGTTCTTCTTGATTTGAGCACTGACAGATTCATGGATATTCTTGTCCAGAGCTGTGTCACCACATATCCTGAAAAAAAAACAAAAAAAAAAACAGGAGACATTAAAGGGACTTTTGCAACATGGACGCTTGGAGTTTGCTCATCAAAAGTGAATTTAACACAGCAGACTATTGACATCTGTTTTAATAATCGTTTAATTGTTTCACTTTTGGTGTTAAAAGGCTTCGTAAACTTTTCTTGAGCTAATCTGAAGGCCGCATGAAGTTTGGAGGACTCTGCAGAAAATCTCCATCGCACGCCTAACAATCATCTGACCCTATTGCGTGATTTTACTCACTTTGTAGCTGAGTTAGTGTTTTCATTAACTTCGCTAACTTCCTGAGTCCTGTTTCCAAAAGTGTTTGTTAGAACTCAGAGATGGAGTTTATATACTTGTGGCCACTGAAGGGGTCATCTGAATTCAATGATTTTCATAAGTGAATGTTGTTGATCAGCATATACTGTATCTCTGATTAATATTACTTTTGTGGAAGACCAATGAGAGGGGGAGAAGAATAGAGGTGGAACCATCATTTATAACTGTTCCTACTCTTTTCATTGTCTCTCGCCATTGGTCTCTTTGTAAGTGTTGATTTGTAATCTGCATACTGAACATGGATCTTTCAGTGCTTTATTAAGGTAACTTTAATCAGTTCGGGATTTTCACCATCGCAGAGAGGGCTCATTTCTTACCTGGCTCTATCACCACAGTAACATATGCGACAAACCTAATCTTCTAACAGATTAGGTTTGCAGATTAGAACTCAAGAGCATAAAATCACTTTTTCTCAACCAATGAATACCAGAAAAAGAATAAATAAATAACACCTGGTAGTCTGTGAACAGTACCTTCTTTTTTCTCCTACACCTTCTGTCTTTGAACATAAATTGATGAGTTGCTTCTCATCAGAATGAATCTATATCTACCTAAAACAGAGATTGTTAATTCTCAAGTTTGCTCCAATTAGAGGTTAATGGGTTATAGCTAATATTAGTTGTGTTTCTTAACTAAAATGCCTCAATCTTAAACAATGTTCATGTCAAAACAAGATAAATCTAATTGCCATCCAGAGCAGAGTTTGGATGGCAGAAATGACCTCAGACGTTTGCATTATCTCCACTATTGCTGGAATGGATCTTTTTCATTTTTGTGGCTCACTTAATTCATAGGGGATTTAGAACAGTCAGGACTGTGGCACACAGATTAAACCTGCAGCTTTTACATCAATGTATCAAAACCAACTCATATTCAAATCAGTAACCCTTTTGTATCACAATTTGAGCAAAATGTTCTGTTTTAGGGTTAGCAAAAGTAGATTTCTCAAAGAAAACCCTAATATGTTTGTACAAACTTGTTCAGATTAGATTTTCAGCATTAGTCACTGAAGTGGTCCTGAAATGAATCTAAAATTACTTCAAAAGGCCACAAATCCCACATTGTGGTCTAGGTTCACTCTAACCGTTTTCTTTTTCTTAATCTAATTTCCCCCAAAACAGAAAGGTTTAAATTTCATACATAAATTAAAAATATAACTTAAATCATATGTCATTGGCCTTCTTGCACAGAAAAGTTGCAGCATTATTTATAAAAATATTGTAAAAGATACCAAAAAGTTTTTGAGTTTCCTACCAAGGATGTTGGAGAGCCTGCTCACAAGTATACCTCTTCATAGGGTCTTTTTCCATCATATGACAGATGAAGTCTTTGGCTGCCAACAAAATTTAGATCAATGTTATTAAAAAGCACTTGTAATTGTTGTGCCCACTGTAAGTAATTTGGAAGTACCTGAATCTGAGATGTCATCCCAGTATGGAGAGTCAAATTCATACTCTGCTTTCAGAATCTGCTCAAATAACTTGGCATCATTTTCATCGTAAAACGGAGGATATCCACAGAGTCTGGGGGAACAAAGTTACAACCTGATCATTTTCTTAAAAAAGGTTAATTTGAAAAGTAATCAGAAGAGATCAACTCACAAAATGTAAGAAATAACTCCTATGGACCAACAATCCACAGCTTTACTGTATGGTTTCTGAGCGAGGACTTCGGGGGCTGTGAAGCAAACACAATACACAGAAAGTGAAAAAGCACAAGATGTAAGTAATCTTGACCTTTCAGCAAAACTGTATGATCTAACAGGTCAGTCTAAGCAGAAACAGAGCTCTTCTGAAGCACTTACAACTGGCTCAGAAGTGGATAAAGAGCCTCTTACAGTCCATTGAGTATTAAGGAGATGTCAGCTGTAACAGCTCTCATAGAAATGAGAGGAGAAGGTGAAGAGAATCTGAATGACTAGAGAAAGAGCTCCTCACCCACATAACCAGGAGTACCACACGCCGTGGACATGACACTGCCCGCTCCCTCGATCTTCGACAGACCGAAGTCACTGATCATGATCTTGGAGTCCTCGTCCATACTGTAATACAGTAAATTCTCTGGCTGCAAACAAAACAACATAGGACCAGTATTATTGTTTGAAAACGAGAAGCAAAGGTATTGCACCTATCTTTTATGAAAGAAGGTACCTTCAAATCTCTGTGGACAATTCCCATATCATGGAGATATTTTACAGCATCCAAGATCTGGTGGATGAGCTGGCTGGCATCCCTCTCCGTGTAGAACCCTTTCTCCACAATCCGGTCAAAAAGTTCCCCACCAGAAACTCTGCAAAAAGAAAAATATGTAAAAAATGTTAATAAAATAAAGAGCTTACTTTTCTAAAATAACTTTTCTGCAGTGAGAAAATATATGATGTCGATTTGTTTTATTTTTTGTTTGCTTTTTCTGAGTAAAAGAAAGTTATTTTTATGATTTAAGTGCAATTAGATTAATTTTGTTTCTATAGAAAATGCTCCCTCTGCCCGTCCAAAACAATGAACTGTAAACCAACATATGAAGATTTCTTGTTGAACTGAATATTAATGGTATGTCCTAATTTTTTCACAACATCAATTACATGAGTACTACATAAGGTTTATGAGTGACATAAGTACAATATTTAAATTTATTATAGCTCTAAACATCAGCTGTAAAATAAAAAAAGTTATCTTATTGAAAAGTTTTGTGAAATCTTTTTTTTTTTTTTTAAGCTCATTTTTAGTGTCTTGTTGAAATCTGCACACAATCCTGTCTTCATGGAGACCCCTGGTCAAATTCATGCCTTTCCAATCATCTTAAGTTTACAAAATGAAGAGGCTTCATCTCTTAATCAATAAAATTGAAAATTTATTGTATGTGGAGTTTTTCCATCACATATTGTTTAGCATTTACAAATAAATCAGATCTCAGCTTGCAGAGAGAAAAAATGAGCTTTTTGATACTATGACTTTTCTCCTCTGGCCATCATACTAGTGACTACAGCCAAATTAACAGGGCAGATGTCTTCAGATTATGTAAGTGGAGGATTACTGAGCTGATATTTTGCCTAAATGAAATCGGGGTTTTAAATCAGCTTGAAGGGCTTTGAGAGCGACTGCAATCTAAAATGTGGTCTTAATGAGGCTCTATTTAATTTGAATCCCAGACTTTATCTACAGTCTGACAACAGAGGTTGAAGAATATATGAATGTGAGCTAGTTTATTGGGAACATTGTTGAATGCATTATTTGTGAACACAGATTATAACAAATAGAATAATTGTAGAAAAGCTGACACAGGCAGTTATTGGAAAATAAATTGGCATAATTAATTTGCAAAGTAACATACGTATACTTTCTTTAGTACCCTGAAAAAGTATGTATCCCTTTACAGATTGCATTTGAATTAGCCTGTTTTGGTCTTTCTTACATTATTAAGATCATCAAACAAAATTTTATGTCATACAAAGATAGAGTCAAACCAAAAACGTTTCTCAAATGTGGATTTTATTCATTTAAAAAGCTTCTGAACCGCAGTCCTGCTCTAAGAAAGTAATTATTTTTCTGGTTAAATCTCAAACTTAGTTTTTTTTTTAAAGGTCCTTTTAGAAGAACATCTTGTAACCTCTTGTCTGCTTTGAAATTTTAAATAACTGCCTTTTCTTTTTTGGACTGCTAGCTCTTGGTATATTGTATAACCCTGGACATGTTATCTTTCACAACCTTTCTTTAACTGCAGAGTGCTGTTGTTCTTGAGCTAGCCACAGTCTCAGTTTCACTTAATGACTATTTCACAATTATTATCTGGTATAATTGGGTTGTCCAAAACTTAAGTAGAACCCTCCACATCCCCTAACTTTACTTATAAAAATTGGTCCTATTTAAAGGTAAAGGTTGGTAAATTCAAAATAGTTTAGTATATGACTACATTTTTTTTTACACCTACCAAAAACTTTTGCACTGTGATACATTTCTGAGCATCTCCACTGTTTTGGCTGCATTTTGTTGCTATTTTTCACATGTGTGGGTGTCTATGGTGGCTAACTGCCTGGATTTTGCTCTGTATGTTTCCCAAGAAGGACAAGTTAGCTTAAAGACACAGCCTCTTAAATAAAAAAGAAAAGAAAAATACAAAAAATATATATATCTTTTATGGGTATTTCTCAATCAAGTAGTAGGACAAAGTCTTATTTTAATTGCTTCTACAATCATCCAGTCATCTGCAGATAAATGATGGATAATCTTTGATTTAGACTGTAGATAAATGGAAAAGAAGGATGGGTTACTCACAGTTGCATGACAAGATATAGATGAGACATACTCTCAAAGATGTCCTCCAGCGAAACAATGTTTGGGTGCTTGATTCTAGAGGAAATACATGACAGAAATCTTACTAAAACAAGCCAGGTCTCATCATAAGTTGGTCAACAGATATATCTGTGATGAACAGATCACATGAAGAAAAGTCTGCTCTCTCATTTTTATAGAAAGCAAAACTGGAAATATAAATACATTACACAGAAAATACATAAAAGTTAAAAATAAACCCGTACACTGAAAAATGACAAGAGTTAAGGAGAGTTGACATTCAGAACAACAGCTTGAAATACTAACAAAAAACTGATGCAGAACTTAACAAAAAAAACTACAATAAATGCTAATCTCATTTCATTCATAGAAGGGATTGAGCTAGACAAAGTGGCCATCAGAGTCGAGTTGAGAGCGTATGAGTAAACACCACTTCAACAAAAAGAGGCTAAAAAAGTCTATTAACAGACTGTTTCACATCTTTCACTGGACTCCCTGTTACTTTATTGCTTTAAATATTTCCAAAATTCCACACTCCCTGCTCTCCCATACACTTCTCTTCTTCTTCTATCAAAGCCTCCCACCACTCCCCACACTCCCACCCTCTCCGTGTCTCTTTCTCTTTCTTCAGTACACTGCTGCGGGGAACTCCACACCATCTCCGCCTCTGTGTGCTGTTGCCCTAGAAACAGGGACACTAAAAATAGGCCTATCTTCTTTACTCCTGACATTTCCGGAGCACAATCCTACTGTTTCTACTGACACTATACATTCAGTCATCTTTTCTGCTGACCCCTATGCTGAATCTACACGTGCATAGGGTGTGAAACGCTGCGCTGACTAATTCCTGAGCCCACGGCGGATGTATTGCAGGTACCTCACCTGTGCAGAACAGCGATCTCGTTTTCAATGTTGTTCTCTTTTCCTTCCAGGGCTTTCTTAGGGATGCACTTGATGGCTACTAGCCTCTGAGTCCTCTTCTCCTCTGCGAGAACCACCTCGGAGAAAGCCCCCCTGCAACATATCATTACATATAAATATTAGAAATTTAATAGAGCGTGGAAAAAAAATGTTTTTTCTAATTTTTTCTGCTTGTAAAATCTGGTTTTCCCAACGACTTCATATCTTCCATTCTTTTTTTGTAACCATTGGTTTGGGTATACGCTAGTGTGTGCGTACAGATGAAAAATTCAAAGTGGTGACATTACTAAGTGATTTGGAAGGGGTTGGAGCAAAGGCTCCAGAGTTGAACCATATTTGTAGGAAGAAAAAAAAATGGAGCTGCTGTTAAGAAATGAAACTATTTTTAATCTATTCAATAATAGATAGTGTAAATGTAGTGGAGTTGCATCTGAGGGAGACCAGACTGCATTATGGATTATGGTCTGGTAATGATGAGAGGGAGAATTGTGCGTATTTACACAGTCTACCCACTGAAGCGGGGGTGGAGACTCAGGAGGAGGCCTAAATGCCTGAACATTGTAAGTAACCACGGGGATCCGATCCATGTGCGAAACAGCGCTGACGAGACGATCATAATAGATCACCACTCAAGAACCTGTCCTCCTGAGTTTTAAGGAATGCATCTAAATAGATGTTTTTTTATATATATTTTATCAAGTCAATCTGCAGCCTTCTCAACATCAGAAACCAACAAATTCTAATATTCATGTTCAGCTTCTTGTTTGATTCCAGGCGTCTCTCTGTGATGTGGATTTCTGTTCCCATCTGGTTTCATAGAATGAATCCCCGCTTTGCTCCGTTACATCCTGCAATCATGAAAACAGCGCGGCAAAAGTCTAAAGCTGTCAAGAGAGGGGCCACTTTTCACACTCGTCTCCAGTTTCATTTTTAAACCGTCCTAAAATAATCCCCTCAACAAAATCGCATAAGGCTCCTGTTCTCATCGACCCATAAAAGCGTTTTAATGCGTTTATGTCTGCAGCATCTTTAGGCATGGATTCATCAGAGAAACCAGAACTCTAAACCTCAATTATCTGCCAGTTAAAAGTTTTTGTTTAGGAAGTTGAATGGAAAACCACAGGAAAAAATAGAAGAGCCTGAAACTTGCTATTTCTATTCACTATAAGAAAAGACGCATAACCTTTTTTTTCCTACTGTCTGATCTTAAATCAGACTTTTCTTTTGCAGGTCGGTTAGGGTTACCAAAATTGTGTCTGTTGCTAAATGCCACAACAATGAGAAAGAAAATTTCTCAGTCACATTTTTTAAACTCTGAGGTTCACACAAATTTATGCACATTTTCTTACGTTGCCTTTTAAACTGTAGGCGTTTGGTTAAACATTTTGGCTATCCTCCGCTCAAAATAATTTGCAGACATTTTGTCCCATTCCTCCAGAAAGAACTGGTGTACGCTGCTTTGCTATGCTAATCGTTTTAGCTCTGATCACACATTTTTTGTTTTGTTTAATGTATGACCAAACAATTTTAATCTGCAAAAAAGCTTTAACTTAGTTTGTGGTGAAACTTTGAAATTGTACCAGTTGTACCAATTATTTTAGGATCTTATATTTTACAATCCTAAAATATAAAAAATTAGGAAGCTAATGTATATAACGTATATTTATATTGCACCTTATTATATTCACATACTGACTTCAAATATAGATTACATTTGCCTCTTTTTGTTGCTCTATCCATTCGTCCGTCCAACCATCCATTTTGTTTCCCTTATTTACCTAATGAAGGGTAGATTTCTTTGCAAAATGCCATGTCAAAGCTGTTCTATGACATTTATATTCATGGTCACTGAAACTGCCAAGCTGACAGATGAATTAGCTATGAGTCTCTGAGACCAGTGAGTCATGCAAACATTTTATTTATACATTTTTTTAACATGGAGTTAAAGTAAGGGCAAGAATTTGTTACTGGCATTAAATTAGTTTTTGCTGTAACATGGTTTAACTGCATTATTTAAATATTTAAATCCATGAGGCCTGACTGTAGCACAAACCACCCATTTATCTATTTTTATGACTGTCAGGCGTTACTGTACAAAGTGCACATTAACTCTTCACAAAATCTCATTAGTAGAGAGCAGTAGCGACAGTAGTTTCCTCTCCTCCTTTGCATTTCTCCCTCACAAATCCGCTGAGAGCCCACACCTACTATGTCTCCAAGGAGAAACGAGCAAGTGGATGGTTAATTACACAGTGTCTAATGGCAACAGAAGATACGTGTGTATGTGTGTATACTTCCTGATTTAGTGTCAGGCTTTTTGACTCTCTCAAGGATTTCAGAGAATGATACTGCTAGTAAAACTAGTTTGGTTTATTTAGAAGAACAAACACAGTTACTCTAAATATCATACATCATGTATTCATGGTTGATTTAGTTTATGACCATATTTATGCTACATTATGCAATCTACCTGGAAACAGTAGCAATTTTGTGCTAAGAGCCACATTTTAGTTTCTGTAGTCATTTTAAAAAATATAACACAGCAATAAATACTCAGCTTAGTTTATTTAAAAAAATCGTCACATTTAGATTTAAAATTTTTTTATCTCTGGAAATTAAATTAAACACAATGATTAAAAATAAATACCTAAAAGTAATACTTTTCTTAATAATCAAAAACGGATTAACAAAATAGTGTGACTGTTCTGAGGAAAAAGTTAGGACACTCACACCCTGACAAGAAAAGAAAAAACAAACCTCAGAAAAATCCATCTTATCATGTTTACAGTGAGATAAACATGTTTTTTTCTTAAAATGCACACACCCCATTTCAGTCAAATTTCTTCTGTCCTTTCCTGATTGTACAGGAATTAATATTTATATCCACTTCAACAACCGACTGTAGGCCCTGTGATGACATTTTCGAGTTTTGGAAACTTTTTTTAAGCATCTCGTGGAATGTCCTCAGGCAATATTGACTGTATTAACTACCTATAACTAATATAACTAATTATAGATAGACAATAAGATATAGCTAATTACAGATAGATAATAAAATATAAGTAATTATAGACAGACAGACAGACAGACAGACAGATACCACCAGTCCCACAGCCATTGGCACACCATGAACACATGCAGCACAGCATGGGTCCCTGTCTGACACACTCTGACGCTCACGCACACCCACAAACAGGCACACACATACAAGTTGGTGAAGACACTGTAATCCCAGCTGCCTATATGGGCAAATATTGATTCACACATTCTCAATTTGCTATGAGTGTCTCGATGTTCGAGGTATGAGCTGTGTCTTCAAGACTTCCCAAAGGGGTGGTTTAATTATATTAAATAAACACAAATGATGTTGATTACTGTATCAATTATTATGCTTTTCATTTTGGCTCCATCACCCATCTTAAAATATCAAAATGATCAGCAGGGACAAAGTTATTTGTTTTCAGTCCAATAGTACATGGAAAATTGCAGCCAAATCACTTCAAAGGAGTCCAAACACAATTTGTCTACATCAAAAGCACTGACTGTGACTAAAAGATGAACACAACCACTAATTTCACCTTTTGGTTTGTGAAATTAAGCTTAAAGCATGCATATTAAAAACTTCAACCAACATATTCACAAGGGCCTTTTTTTTCCTTCTGCGTTTGGTGCAAAATTGTTCCTGAAAGGGACACAAAATCTGTTTTCTTCCTGGATTGTGATGGAAAGACATTGCCAGGCTGGTTATATTTGCATATCTCTTGGATAAGATAAATATGGCACCTCTGGGAAACTAGTTTGGTTTATTTATCAGCACAAGCACAGCTACTCTAAATATTATTAAATGTATATCACATTTTCAAGGTTAATTGAGTTCATCACTGCATTTCTATTGCATTATGTAATCCACATGGAAACAGTAGCAATATTGTGCTAAGAGCGATATTTCAGTTTGTGTAGACATTAAAAAAAATGACGCAGCAATAAGTTCTCAGTTCCAGTAAATGAAACTGAGTACTGTGCAGCGCTAAACATTCAGTTATTCCTGCACACATTCACACACTGGTGGTGGCAAACTGGTGCATAGTAGCCTCAGCTGCACTAGCAGGCAAGGGGGATGTATGTAAATTTCTGACTTGGAGGAAAGTAGTAAAATGATTTCCCTCATTATTCTCCTGGTTAGCAATAAGGTGTTATTTTGTTAATCGTAAAACAGGAAAAATTTAGTTTGTGCTGCTTTACACAGGATCTGGGTTCAACTGTAATTTAGTCTCTGTAAGTCACACATGTTGTTTATGATGTAGCTGTAATTTTTAAATCAACTATAAAATGTTAAAATTTCTTCTCCATTTCACCATTTTACTTCACCATAAGTAATGATATGTTTGAACCTGTGTCGTTTGCTAAAGGGAGATCAGAATTAATTATAAAACATGCTAGAGACCAGCTCATTTCTAGATTAAAGCCAAGAACTGACAGAAGTTGCGCTTTCTTTCTAGCATTACTGAAACAAACAAACAAACAAAAACAGAAATCAAAAACACAGAAAACTTCTAATTGACATCAAGATCTGTACAACATAAACTCCGTCATCTATGCCTGATGGTGAGTGTCTGCTATAGATTTTGAGTCAAACTAAGCGGATGAAAAATAGTAAGGGCAGGAGATAAAGTTTGAAAAATAAATTTAACCAATATAATCTAACAAATGTGCATACGTAACTTGGCAAGACTCTAACACATTGCACAATCAGGAACTGATGAGCATAAAGGGATCTTGCGTTTGTAAAGTTTCCAGTCAATACTGACACCTACTAAATCATCCATCCATTGTCTGAACTGGACAGGTTGCCAGTCCATCAAAGCGCCTACAAAATTGTACATAATTCAAATATCTCCAACTTTTGTAAAGGATGTCTTCACAAAATTCCCCCGTCATATAGCAATTGTGCAACTTGTCCTTTGGCTCCTCTTAAATCATGAGCTGGTGAAGCCTCTTACCTCCACAGACAATCTGTGGAGGTAAGAGCACAAGTGCTTTGTAGCAGTTTTAAGAGGTACATAGGCACATAGTTTAAGCTCTTACTGGATATCCGCCTGAAGAGTTCAGGTAGCTCTTAAAACCGACCCATTCTGTAATTTACAACCCTGTACTTTTTTTAAAAAAGGCTATGAAATGAAACCCTGTGTTTGAAAACATGATCACTGCATTTACACCAAATAAAAACTCCCAAAATATTTTCATCCATCAATAAACATCTGAAATTACACCTAAAAGGAAAAGTTTGCATATAATCTTTATCCCTTGTTGCTCTAATCTACACAACTGCCTGTATGACTATCCTTCAGTAAAATTAATACTGGTGTAACTGTAATAATCTAACTGGGGTCAGAGTAAGAGCAGTGGAAAGTAAAGTTGAGCAGTACCCAAAGATTACCTTGCATTCTTTTTAGAGTTTTTGTATGAATGACAACATTTTTAGAATGTATGGTGTTTTTAATGAAAATAACAGCAACATTTTACAAAGGATAAGTAAAGCCTTTGTGAATATTTGTGCAAGACTGAGCGTCGCTGCTTCAAATTTAGATTCATTAAATTGGGGATTCATTTATTTAAGTTTGAAAACATTTTAATGTTCACAGAAAATTTGTTCATTAGAAGAATAAACACAATTGGAAAAAATGTCTCTACCCTGAGACTAACATAACTGATGAAAATGGGAAATTTCTCTCCCATCTGCTAACCCTCCTATGAGGACAGTTTGTCCTAAAGTGGATTCCAAATAGAGGTAGAACTGTGGGGATTAGCCGGATCTGAAAATAATATTTCAACATAAATCAATTAACTTCACACACTGAATTCCTGGATAAAGCTCCTCTGTAATCTTTTCTCTGAGCATAAGGAGCTTTCCATCTATGCGTTTAATTCTGCTCTCAGTCAGGTCCAACTGCAGCGACAGGAAGGAAAAATATTACTGCAGCTTGTTTTTCTTCTTTTTTTTTCCCTATTAAAATAAGGAAACAAGGTATCCCAGCAGACCTTGTTATATAACTTTTTAGGTCCTCATTTAAATTACAGACATTACTTCAAAGTTTTTGTCAAATATTTGTTGAAGAAATCAACAGAAATTCTCAACTTTAGAGTTCGTTAAAGTTAAACTGTGTATATCCACATCTGACACGTGGATATCTCAAGTATTATTTGCTGAGCTCTTTCAGCATTGGGAATAACAGTTTAATTTGAATCACTGCTGTTTCACTTTCTTGGAGCTGAACCAGTGTTTTGCGGGAATGAATGTCCAATGCTGTCCAGCCTCTCCGGGGGAAGCAGGTGTGATTCCAAAATGAGAGGAAACGGTCTCACCACATATGGCGGCATCATGTCATGACAGGTGGGCATGCGCTGGGGTCACCTGTACACAGACTGAGAGTGGGGAGTTGTTCCCTGACCATCTGGGCTCAGTCCTGTCCCTTTTGGACAGTGAAAATCAGAGCCCAGCTCTTAACTTTACTTACTTTATGCCACTGATTTGTGATTAATATAGAAATTCTTGAAAAAAATGGGATGAATAAATCAAGGTATAATTTGAATTATACCTTGAAACTCAGTAGCAATAAAATAATCTAACCAGGGTCAGAGTAAGAGCAGTGGAAAGTAACGTTCAGCAGTAGATTATGTATCTGAAATATTTGTCAGGGTTAATGGCAGCAGTTTCATTAATGTCATCCATTGGTCTTGATTACCCTAAAGAGTTTTTGCAAAGATCCATCATATTCAGTCGGCTCTTTAGAGTAAGATGGAACACAGATGCATGCGATTCCCCCTGACTCTTGAAAAAAGCAAAGAAGGCGATAAACAGATTTACAGACTCCACTCTGCTGTGTGTTGTAAAATCTAAAGCATATATTGTTTTAGACTTCATAAACTGATATGCTACTGCAAACAAAGCCCAGTTTTAACAATGAATAGTGATTTCCTTTAGTGTCTCCCTGAGCTGTGGGCGCAAATCAGACTGTAATAAAAATAAAACTTGACTTCTCTTCCCAGGGAACTCAAAATGTTTGTTGTAAAGTGCAATTTTTTAACTCCATAGCTGAAAGATTTACAGCTCTTTAAAAAAAAAAGTAAATGCTGTTTTTGCAACAGCATGGCTAGAACACCAACAACCAGCAAAAATGTGGAAGACGGTGCTTGGATCAGATGAAATCAAATGTGAACAAAAACCAAATCCATGTGTGCCAGAGAACTAGTCCTACACATCATCCTGGACTTGATAGGAACACATAGTGGCTCATATGTAGTGGAAACATCATACTGTGGGAATGCTTTGCTTCAGCAGGTACAGGGAAGCTGATCAGAGTTGAAGGAGCTAAATACAGGAGAATACTGGAAGAAAGAATGTCAAAAGCTGCAAAAAATAAAGAATTAAAAATTCAGACAAGGGCAGAAATTTACCTTCCAACAGGACAATAATCGTAAACACACAATAAGAGAAACATGAACTGGTTTTGATCAGAGCATGGTAGAACAGCCCAGTCTGAAAAGTCTGGAAGCTTAAAATTTGTGGCAAGACATGAAAATAGATTTTCACAGACACTCTCCATCCAAATTGGCTG
The DNA here is from genome assembly GCA_903067095.1 of Girardinus metallicus. Lineage (NCBI taxonomy): Eukaryota > Metazoa > Chordata > Actinopteri > Cyprinodontiformes > Poeciliidae > Girardinus > Girardinus metallicus. The sequence continues at coordinate 39,129 of CAEGAE010043353.1, forward strand.
AGCGTGAGCTATTTGGCAAAGAAAAATTGACCAAAAAAAATCTGCTTCTAAATGTGCAAAATTAGTAGAAATATACACAAAAGAACATTGTGGCAGAAATTATTCTCTCAATACAAATTCTTGCCAAACTCTTCAAACTTATTTGTAAATAAATAAATCCCCCTTTGAGAACCAAATGTTCTTTCCCCTTCACTTCACTTGAGATTTATGTGCAACAGCTCACTGAAGCCAGGTGGCTTTAGATGCCTGTAAACCTGAGGACTAAATTTCCCAAAGCATAAATTCTGGCCGATTCACAGCTGCAATGAAGTCTAAAACCAAAACTTTCACTGCACAACATTCTGAGCTTACGGCACTTTTTTTTTTTACACTAACCAAACTATAAAAGTTAACTGTACTTCAGGGAAGGAAGGAGAGATGTGTGGGTTTATATGGGAAACAGCAAAGTCGTCTTTAAGCCGTGGCCAAGAACAAGAAATGTTTGACCCAAAATCTCCAGTGTCCCGGCTCAACTCCTACAGCCCAAACAACAAGGATTGATGGGATGAAAACATTCTCTTTGTTCCTTCATCTGCGAGCCTTTGTGCGTGTTGAATATGCACTTATTTTGGAATCCAAATATGAATATTGTTTAGGATTAGTTTTGGAAATGCTTTGAGCAAATCTCCTTCTGCAGAGGCCTCTGTAGAAGGAGTGCAGTGGAGATAAATAACTCCAGTGTCATATATTGAGAGCATTATTTTCTCTCTAGACAGCAGATACATTGGTCCAAAGTCTGTTCATCTGAACATTTGCACCTGTTTAAACTGATGGACGAATACATGTACACTCAGCTCACTGTATATTTTATTACACCTTTAAACTACTGAGATCAAAAGATGCTCATTTGGCAGGTTGTGTTAAAGAATAGAAAAAAAAAAGAAAGAAACAGAATTTAACTGCTACATTACTTACGTTCCCAGCACTTCTTTGAAGTCATAATGTTCTTTGATGTCTGATGTCTTCTTCTTCCATCCGTTTCCATCCTCACCAAGAGGCATCCTACAACGCTGATTGGATTCGCCACACTAAAGCTAAAGGTCAGAAAGAACAGATTGCGTACAGTCAAGTTTTAAGCAGCCACACATAGGAGCAGATCACGATTACATTAAGAGGTACATGCTAAATGTAACCAATAAAGCAACAGGAACTGAATAAGGATTTGTCAAACAGTTTTTAAATGCTTAAAAGTAAAAATCTTAACAGTAAGACACATGCATCTTCTGATTTTGAAAATAGCCCTCTGGAGCTAGTTTGCATGACATGTATAGAGAAAAATTTATTTTTTGGCTTAGTTTATTGGAAGTATTTTTACCCCTCAAAAGCAGAAAACCTCACTAATTTTCCTCTTTGCAACTAGAACGCACTCATATCAAGTGAGACATAATTTTTTAATCTGAACTCCAACATCCAAGACAACATGTATTCTATTCTATTTCAATGTGAGCTCATAGAAGGATGCTTAATTCAGTATTTTGTCCAGTGACGGTGGAGTAGAAATGAGGACAGATTTTGTTTGAGAGGCAGCAGCGTCAAGACGTCATGGTGACTAACAAGGCTGATGTCGTGACCAAAGCAGGAGATAGACAGTGAGGTAATACACAGTATAAAATGCAAAAGATTTTGTTGTGTTTATGTTTTTTGTCTTCTTTAATAACTGTAATTTTCTAATGTAGTATTGGTAGTGTTGTGCACAGGCTCCTTCAAATGCCTGCATATGGGAGTGTTAAAACTTTTGTGAACTTTAAGTTTAAAGAGGTTGTTTGGTCAATAAGTGAAGGGTAGCGGTAAATATTTGTAGGTTAACCTCTTTCTATTTGATGGAAGAACAAGAATAGGTGGATACTGCATAGCAGTAAGACCATAAATATGATAAAATACAAAATGGAAGAAGGAGACGCCATGTGAACATTACCTTTTCACCTGTTTAGCAACTTTCAAATCTTCCTAGTCTCTGACCTAACACTTGTCTTTGTTTTAAGTTTGGTATCTACATCTACTGCATAGATCTCTTCATATTTTTAAATCCACAATATTCACTACTTGTGATTTCTGAATGAATGCTACCAGGGTAAGCCCCTCCTTGCACAGATAAAACGCTGTATTTAAGATTAACATATCGGAATATGTTAATCTTAATTTAAGTTTGGCTTGATGGCAAAAAAGCATTGCATTGCCACTAGCATTAGTTTTTTTTTTGTTTTTGTTTTTTTACATAAGTCTTTTTCAATTGGACATTTAAGACAACTCATCTAATATCTCATGCAGATTACACAAGTGAATTGTGGTTCACTAAAAAGTGAATCATTGTGTGGTTTAGTGAGACAGCAAACAGACTATCTAGCAAACCAAACACAGAAGAGAAAGCAATTGCCTATTCTGCCCATAACGGGCAGCTTCTTATGTTAGTGTCCCAAAGAAAAGCTCTGCAACAGCATGGTGTTTTACAGTTGGTTTTGTCTGATTTTAAAAAGTGCAGTGTGAAACTGTACCAAAGCAAATGAAGGTGTGACATGTTTTGGAATATGACTAATTGAAATGAGTACCATGGACTATTCCAGTGTGAAAATGTCCAAAGAGTTTTGGATTTTTTTTTTTTTTTTTTTTGGCTCTAGCTGCCTTTATTTGGCAGAGTGGACAGGAAAGTGGGTTGTGAGAGCGAGGGAAGACATGCAGCAAAGGTCAAACAGCTGGGACTTGAACCTGTGATGGCCGCATAGATGACTGAAGCCTCCATACATGGGTCATATGCTTTACCCCTGCACCACCGCCATGCCCAAAATGTTCCAAGAGTTTAATAAACCTCAACCTGCATACTAAAGACTCTGGTCAGAGTACAATTAGAGTCTGACCAATGGTATTGATTTTGAACTACTGTATCAAATGCAGTCCAATTTTCTTACAAAAAAGAAAAGAAGTTACAAATCCGATTCCAACTTGTGTTGTTAGTGTAGTTCTTCAGGAGTATTATACAGATATGTTTTCTTATGGTGCCTACACTGTGCACCACTCAGGAAGATTATTTCTTTAATGAAAGGACATAAAAATAAAGCAACAGAAAACATGGCACAACTGACACATTTTTAAAGACTTTGCGCTACTTTTTGACAGAATGGTGCACGAGGTAGTGAGCCATGTGGTATTCACATAACCATCAGAGTTCTATATTATTGTTGACTACAGAAATAAGCTGTTTTTCTGCCGTTCCGTAGGATAAATCTTCACTCCTTACATTGTAATGTCATTTCAATTTCAGGAAGACGTTTAAAGGTTTTTTTTAATACGTTTTCTGAAACCAAAACATATAAACATATGTCCTTATATCAACTGCAAAGAGAAAAAAAATTAAAAGAATGAAGTAAATGTATCCCTAAAATGATGTATATTCTTAGGGATCTTAAACTTGCAAAACTGAATCCTTTGTATACCAAACAAATCAAGCAGCTAGAAAGAGTCTTTAGGATACCTAAACTATTTATCATTTAGATTTATAACCATTATCAAATGCTTTCCTTGCATCATTTTGGATGAAACGCTACATATTAGGCTTGTGATCCTTTCTTTGTTATTTGCCTAAATTAGAGGAAAAAGCTAAAGGTTAGCATTTTGGGATAATAAAGACACGTCAGTAAAAAAAAAAGCGCTCAATTCTCAATTAGTAACGCCTCAAAGTGGCACAACTGCAGATCTTTCTGCTGACATTCCGCTTTCATCAATAAACAGCAACTAATAATAGCGTTTTAAGCGTGGCCAATAGAGGAGCAGTCTGCACGAAAGGGACCGTATACCGTCGCAAAAACAAACGCATGGTCAGTAGAGGCGGACACAAGCTGGAGGACCAGAGCTATATTTAACATCTAAAGCTTCAAACAGTTCTCCTTGCCTGAAGGGGGAAAAAATAATCAAAATATGAGGAAAAATCATACAGAGATATGCATTCTAGGAGCTCTGGTCAAGTGGAAACTGAATTCCTCTGAGTAACATTTACCAACCTGTTCTGCATTAAGCCTGCAGGGCGTGAGTGACATGTAAGTGAGGGAGTTTGCATGCAATGAAACCGTTCGCAGGTGCCATGACCAATACTCAAGTCTGTCGATTTTTTAGGATGGTAATCATGAAATAATCCCCTTTAAAATAGAAACAATAGGCCGTGTGGGTGTGCAGCCTGCATACTGCAGCGTTCAAGGGTATGGCATTCAAATGTAAGCAGCATCTTTAGGTTAAATCAGGAGGCTGCGGACATGGAAGCGCACCAAATGCGCTTTGGTTTACGCAAAAAGGAAAGTACATCAAAAACCGGATAGTGCATTTGAATAAATCTGCAGCTGGAAAGGAACGTACCTAAATGGCGATCAGTAGCTGTGCGGTGTCCTGCTTTCCTCTGGGAGAGATGTGGTTGCTGAGCTTGTGCGCAGCGCTGGATGCGCTCAGACTTCTTTTGACGTCAAGAAATCCAGACGTCTACGGACGTAGAGTACCATAAAATCACTAACTGTTCTGTCAACAACACGGATCTGCAAAATTTAGTTTCTGGTCTTCGAGCCACCTTCTCTTAATATGGGAGGCGCTTTCTTTTTCTTTTTCTTTTTTTCTTAGACATCTGCTTGTGCAGAGGTTCTGCACAGTTTTTAGGGGGATTTCAAAACAGGCACAGCGTGTCACTGTGAATAATGCATCAAACAGCAGCAGCAAAAGCAGCCACTGAGCAGAGAAAATCTTTATTTTTTTTTTCAGAAGAACATATTCCAGAATAAATGCATTTCTCTTGATTAAACAGAATGAAAACGCCAATCTTAAGGTAACGCCTATTTTCCTTTTTTTTTTTTTACTGATTCAGACACTCCCACTTATTTCTCTAAGTTAGAAAAGCATGGGCACATTGTCAAAGATAGCTTTGTATAAAGGGTGTGGACAGGCAAACGTCTGTTGGAAGATGCCAGTAAATGAATAAAGAAAATGATAGATTTTTGTAAAAAAAAAAGAAGTTGGTTGACAGCATGGTTAACTGGAATACATGGAGGAATATAATAAATCAGAAATAAACAAAATGAATAATAAAAACTTCAATAAGTGACAAACCTCTGCAATATCTGCACAGTCTATATGTTGGTCGAAAATAATTTTAATTTTGTCGTAAAAGTAAATGTCCTGGACTAACAAACAAACACAGCAATGTTAATGGCAAAAATATTGTCACAAAATTACAAAAATATTTAGTAGTTTAACAGTGCAATTAATGGTTTCTGTGGTAAAGATGTCTAAAAACACTTATTGCAGCAACATAATGTTATCTTTCAATGTGATGGGATACTTTTTTAAGAACCATTAGCAGTTTGGGAGCAGGGGTGCCTTAGGAGATGTGACTTTGAGTCTTTGGCTGAGGCCTCTCGGTGTTTCTACGTAGAGTTTACCTTTTACTCACCATGGATGCGGGCGGAGGAGTTTTCTGCGGTACTCCAGCCTAACAGTTGGTTGGTTGGTCTCAGTCTCACTTAATTGCTTGAGTCTCTGGGTATGAGTGAGAGTGTGCAAAGTCCTTCTGTATGTCCTTACGTTGCTCTTTGTACTGATCAGGGTGTAACACACTGACTGAAATAAAAATAAATGTTCATTTTCAGCTTTAGGTAAATTTAAAACCTCAGTAAACAGTGTTCACAGAGTAACTTCAAACCCTTTACAGATTATACTAGCCACGAAAATCTACCTATAGATTTTAATGGTTATTTGGTTAGAGAGTAAAATAAATACTTTTCTTTTTGCAGTAAAACATTCAGTCTTCCGCATTTGCTTTTATATTCTTTTAGATGCAGTACCCCCTCTACACTCAAGGGGTCAGCACCTCCCACTGACAAACACAACATATTTTCAACTTCCGGACAGGAGTTTTCAAAGAACGCTAGCTAGCTTTGACTGTTTTTCTTTTTTGCTCAGGGAATTAAAGTGACATTTTCCGAACTTCGGTAAGATGTGTTTCAGAAACGTAATATTTTGTTAGTTTTGGAATTATTTATCTTTTGTGGAACTCTTGTTTAATTAACGTTCCTTTTCATAAAAGCAACAAGATAACTAGAATGGGATGCTAGTAGCCGCTCGTCGGTTTGCTTTGTTTCATTCTAGCCGTAGCAACCCGTTGAGTGGTAGTTCCTGCTTTAACTTTGTTCTTGATGGGGGCGTTAACAACTGATGGTCTCTTGAATTAATCCGGTAACAGATTTTTATTCTTATTATTTTATTTGTTTGTTTTTCTGGATCTTGTTTTTAGCTAGCGGGCTAGTCTGTTGTAAAAGCAGTCGGCGATGTCAGCGAACTCTAAGAGGAGAAGAGCCACATCTCCCTGCAGCAGTGCCAGCGGAGGAGGAGATCCTGAGGATGCATCTTCGACCGCTGGAAGCGGCAGGAAGAAAAGGAAGATCTCCAATGTCCCCCCTGTTGACACGGTGAGTGCGCCTTTTCATTGCAAGATTACACTTAATCTGACGGGACTTGGTTTATCGTAAGTCCCGGTCTCAACGCCTGAGTGTGTTTTCCTTTTGCCCTCCAGATCGCTGTGTGCCATGAGCTGTTTAATGCTGTTAAAGACTACAAGGATGATCAAGGGAGGCAACTTTGTGAAGTTTTCCTTAGGGTACCAAAGAGGAGGTAATATTTAGAAGTCCCGCGCCTACTACTATAAACCTACACTCTAAATTTATTGGTTCAATCTGAGCAATTTATTAAAATTTGCCTTGGTGATTTATGTAGCAGCCTGTAAAATATAGCTAACGGTTCACTTTAACTGTGTTTTACTTGACGAAATAAAAGATAATACATTAATAGGTATGTTAATATTATTTTTAAGGTAAGATAATTCAAAGTGCTCTACTTGATGAAAACATAAAACAACAAAAAAAACAAGAAACATTGCAATGGCAAAATAAAGGAAAATTGGAACATGGACTGAGATTAATTAAGGTTCAGTTATTCATAAAAAGCAGCTCCAAACAAATTGATTTTAGCCTTGATTTTAAGGAACTAAGTGTTTCGGTCTATTTGGAATTTCTGGAAATTTCTCCCTAATAGCACAATTTAAAATATTATAAATAAAAAGGCAAATGATTAATTAGATGGAAATAGCCTGAGGATTGGCAATATTTTTAACCTTATTTAAGAAAAAAGTTGATCGTAAGATCATAAACTAGATTTTCCCAATTCTCATTTTACTCTTTAACTGCATCAATTTGAAATTGATTCAGGTCCTTTTATCATATTATAATGCATCAAAAGGCTTGAAGTATGAGTAGACAGATCATCTAACATTGTGTTTGCTATATGCTTATGTCGAAACATGTGATGACACATAATGAGAAACTAAGGAACATTTTAAAATACCATTCACTCAGTTATGGTAATAGTATGACTGTTGCAAGGTTAATACACAAACAGTGCGTTATACACAATGTAATGTACAAAAGGTTAGACTTCATTTTCTTCTTTTTCAGGAATCAGCCGGATTACTATGAAGTTGTGTCCCAGCCAATTGATATGACGAAAATCCAGTACAAACTGAAGTCAGAAGAATACAATGATGTGGAGCAGCTTACTGCGGATTTTCAGCTCATGTTTAATAATGCTAGAAATTTCTACAAGGTATATTTAATTTGTAATTCTCATCAGCAGTAAATTTGAGCTGCTAACCTTTGCTGCTGCACAGGCAGTAAACAGCATTTGTTATTAATACGAGCATAAATTTAGCTTCATCTTATTTTGTTTAACCATTAAAAATAGTAAAATTTAGCCCATAAACTTCTTTTCTTGGTAAAAGCCCAACTATACTGCTACATCGGAACAGAGATTGGGAGTATCCAATTGGATTACAATATATTCTTAATCCTAAAGGGGCCATTTTATAACAGAATGACATTTGGGGAAGGGATTGACTATGGGTATTAATGTAATCAAGGCTTTCAGTGGGCATAGATACAGGGACATTGGAGATTTATAATTAACTCTGCTCTGTACCAAATAATCAATATAATTTAAATATCTGGTGTGGCGCAGAAAAGAATAAAATAGAATTCAGTGCTGTTTACAAAGAAATCAGCAGATAGACAATCATTTACAGTCATTTTAGCTAAATAAAATAGTCCAATTAAATAGAAAACATGAAATACGGTCAAGCATCAGGATAAGGTGCTGTTCTTGAGTCTGTTTTGTTATGCATTTAGGAGATCTTCACTGCCTTCTAGAGGGAGGGAGTTCAAACAGATACTAATATGGAAGGGGTCAGAGGACATTTTCGTTACCAGGCTAAGGAAGGTGGCAACATAGTCCAAAAATGGCGGCAGGCTGTTGATGATGTGCTGGGCAGTTTTATTCACTCTTTGCGATGCTTTCCTGTCAGTAGCTGAGCAGCCACTGTGCCTCCCTCACCACATTACCATGTGTGGGATAATGCCAGTAAACACAGCCTGTGCAAAAGAATTTTGACAGTTTTGATCTCTAATTTTTAAGTGTGACTAGTGTGGCTGCACATCTGATGTCCCACCTTATGTTTGTGTCTAATCAGAGTGACAGTGAGGAGTATCAAACAGCGACCAAGCTGTGGGAAGTGTATTTGCAAACAAGGAATGAATTTGTGCAGCCTGTAGATGGAGATGAGGATGACGAAGAAGGTGACGACATGATGGCTAATCCAGGAATGTCAAATGAATATGAGGTAGGTGACATTGATGCTCTTCCGGGTGCTGATTTACCTGCTATCTGGCCGCTCCGGATGTCCTTTTTTTGCCTGCAGTGAGCCTCGATGTAGCCAAGCTCCATCAAATGTTTGTTTTTTTAAACGTCATATTAGATTCGTTGTGTTGATGGATTTTGACGTGCTTCAGCCGCAAGTTTTTCTTCGGCGGAGTGTGGCCCACATGACAAAAATAATAATAATAATAATAATAAAAGAAACTATATCCTATTAAACAACTTACACTGTTTCAAAAAATCAAATATAGCCTGATATCCTCTGCTTCCTGAGACCTTTTGCAGTACATCAACAATGTCAAATTTCATTTTCATATTACTAAGGTTCCTAATTAACTTGTTTCTCTGAATCAGATAATTCCTACAACTCAAAATAACATGTTCCACCGTCTCATCTTCCCCGCAGTCATATTTCTCTGTCTGATGTTTCCCTATCAAAAATAGTGATCTATTCAGTCCAGTGTGTCCAATTCTAAGTCATGAAATAATTATCTCTTTCTGCTTCTTTCTGTTCTTCTCATTTGTCCAACTCTCTTGTATTTTATAAAACCACCTTCCTTTCTTTTCTTCTACCCATAACTTTTGCCACCTTTCTCTTGTTTTTTGTTTAATTATACCCTTTATTTCTTAAAAATGTTAGTTTTTTTAAACTAAAACTAACATTAATATCTATCCTTGCCCGATTGGTACTCTCCTTAGCCTTCCTGTCTACCATTTCATTTCCCTTAATCCCGTGATGTGCTGGAACCCGTATGAAATTTACAGTTAGCCCCATCATATTGATTCTATAAAGTGTTTGTTGTATTTCAATTAATATATCTGGTCTACTCTCTGACTAATTACTTAGAGCGTCATAGTTCCTCGCCACATCACTTAAGATTTGTTGCTGCGTGCTTGCGCAGTGTGAAGGAAAGAGGAGATCAGCTGCACATGCAGGCTGCGAAATGTGGTGCAGGTGTTCCGTTTTGGTGATCGGCAACAAGAGACGGTGATCGGCGATCACCGATCATACACTTTTTCACGGAAATCGGCCGATTATGATCGGTGGCTGATCGATCGGCACACTTCCAGTGTTATTTATATTGTTGAACCTCTAACTTGCTTATTTATATTTTAGACATCGGGTAGCAGTCTGAAAGAAGTGCTGGAGCAACTCTTGGAGGCCATAGTGTCACACACTGACCCCTCAGGCCACCTCGTCAGTGAACTATTCCAAAAACTGCCTTCCAAAGTGGTTAGTATTCAGACTTGTAATAATACCAGTTAATTTATCATACTTACTTTCAGGGTAATAAAAGCACAATAATATCATGAGTTGGCACATTAAGCGTTTTGTATTCTTCTAATCTCTTTGTGTAGCCTTGATTCCAAATTAAGGCCCCAAAGTATTATTTCATGTATTTCTTTTAATACTGACATGTTTGATTGTTTTGTTTCACACCTTGTCTGTCCTTCATAGCAATACCCAGACTACTATGCTATTATAAAAGAGCCAATCGATCTCAGAACTATTGCTCAGAGAATACAGGTAACCTGTTTACTGCTTTTCTGTTATGCTTTGCAAACAAACTTGTTTCACAACTTTACATCTTCGTACTGGTACTTGACTGTTTTACTTTATGTTAACAGATTGGATATTATAAAAGTGTTCATGCTATGGCCAAGGACATTGACTTGATGACCAAAAATGCCAAAACGTACAATGAACCAGGATCTCAGGTTTTCAAGGTGGAATCTTTTCTCTTTTTTGTTTTTGATATTTTTGTTGTTCCTAAAATAACCTAATCATGTTTTCCTATTTTACAGGATGCAAACACCATAAAAAAAGTCTTCATCCAACGCAAGACTGAACTTGAACATGCTGAGCCTACTAAATCTAGCATTCGCATCAGGTACTCAGATAGTTGCATTTCTTGAAACAGCCGAATTATTCAGACAAATATGTTTTTAAATTTATGGCTCTCCTGCAGAAACCGCAAATCAGGACAAGCGGATCGCTTTTCTGGTGTCAGCGCTGCTCTTCATTATGGTTCAGAGAGTGAGGATGACCCTGTGCTTTCCGGTAAAATTCAGCAATTAATTTGGATATGGAAAAAAATAATAGCTACGTTCAAAAATAACAGTTCAAACTGTCAATGCTTACAGGCTCTATCTGCTATGATGAGGGTGAGTCAGAGGCAGAGAGCCAGAGTTCAAGCATGGAGATGAGCAATCCAATCTTCCAGCTGTACGAAGCTGTGCGGGGGGCCCGGAACAGTCAGGGCCAGGTCTTCTCCGAACCTTTCCAGCAACTACCATCCCGCCGGGAGTATCCTGATTACTATCAGCAGATAAAACAGCCCATCTCGCTGCAGCAAATAAGGTCTATTACGTTTCAATTGACTTCATCGACTTTTCTTCAAATGATTATTCTACTGGAAGTGTGCATGGGCAAAAGGAGTTAAAAACAAGGTGCCACATTTACATTTCTAGGGCAAAGATGAAGAATGGCGAGTATGACAGCGTGGAACAGATAGATGCCGACCTCAATTTGATGTTTGAGAATGCAAAGCGCTACAACATGCCCAACTCCAGCATATACAAACGAGCATTCAGGCTGCAGCAGATTATGCAGGTAGTAATTTGTTGTTAAATGTGATATTAGTCCAAAACAATGAAAAATATAGAATAGATAACTTATTGTTATGCATTTCTTTCTGTTTCCTGTTTAGGCAAAGAAAAGGGAGCTTCTGAGGAAAGATGAGGAAGATGGAGATAGCATTTTGTCATCTGATACAGGAAGCGTCAAGAGGAAAAGGTTATAGGATCTTAATGTTTAGCACTCTTTAATAATTTTAAGTTGTTTATATCCTTACAGTTTGTTGTTTTTCTACATGTGTCCAGCCACAAGAAAAATATCAAAAAGAACCGAATGAAAGCATTGTATGCAGCAGTGAGTGAAGCCAGGGAGGCAGCTACCAGCAGACGTCTGTGTGATCTTTTCATGGTCAAACCATCCAAGAAAGACTACCCTGACTACTATAATGTCATCCTCGAACCAATGGACCTGAAAACCATCGAGCACAAGATTAAAAGTGAACGCTACGGGAACGAGGAGGAGCTCATAGAGGACATGAAGCTAATGTTTCGTAACGCTCGGCATTATAACGAGGAGGGATCTCAGGTCTGCAGCAAGACTTCTATTATAAAATATTAAACATTTATTTAGGGAGTTGCAGTTGCATTTAAAAACTCATTTTGAAAAGCAATACACTTTTCTGACTCTAGTTTTTGGGTTTATGCAGGTGTACAATGATGCAGACGTTTTGGAGAAGATACTAAAAGATAAGCGGAAGGAGTTGGGGCCACCACCAGAGGAGGAGGATGTGGGATCACCTAAATTGAAATTACGTAGGTGTTGTGAGTGTTTGCTGTGTTTTAATTGACCTACTAGACAGACTGGATGTGCTGCAGTCAAATATATTCAATTCATACATACCCTTTGATATATTGTGCTAGTTGCAAATGTACAATTTTCTTTTCATTGCAAATATTTCTTTCTTCAGTTTATGTAATAGCTTAGCCCATTTACACTCCAGCGGTAGAAATCCTGGACTATTCTTTTATTCAAAGTTGACGCTTAGTCAGCAGTTTGGGGACCAAATTACCATGAGCGAATTCTGTCTTTTTGGACAGAGGTGTTACTGGCTCCCTTAGTAAGGAACTGTAAAAGGTCTTAAAATAAATCCCTCCTTTACTTTGGTCTTATAATGTTGAAGAATTGTTTTAATGTCAAACAAGAAATGTCACAGAAATAACTTTGTTACTAACTCACTGGTTAATCAGTTGAGTGTCTTACAAGTCCCTTTAAATTTAACTGAAGCATTTTTTTTTTTAATTCATAGTTTAGATTTTTGCGTGCATCAGAGTTTCTAGGTAATTCTAATTAGTAAGCCGCCTGAAGTAAAACTGCTAGTCAAAAATATACTAAGATGGAACTTTTCTACTAGAAAATGGTTAGATAGGTAAAGCATAAAGGAAGATATCATTATGTGGTATAACACCTTCCTATTGTTAAGTATGATGGAGCAACTACGATGCTTTGGGCCGGTTTCACTTCTAAAAGCCTCATTTTGCTAAATGAAATCATTAAAGTAGTAGGACATAGAAAAAAAAAAAATGTCTTTGCCAGTAATTTAAAGTGGGTCATCTTTGGGTCTTTTATAACCCCCACCAATATAGTGGCCAAATGTACTATCTAATCTTAACATGTTGAGATATTACTCTTTCAACAAAAGAGGTTATTTTTGGGCGTTTTACACATCTTTGTAAGGTGTGCCATCATATTTTGCAGAAGTTTGTGACCTCCTTTATCCAACGTTTTTAACGTTTTATCCAACTTGTCTTTGCTTTACAACTCTCATTTGCAGTTTTAACACGGACTTAAATTTTCTATCCCCAGGAAAAAGTGGCGTTTCTCCAAAGAAGTCCAAATACCTCACCCCTCTCCAGCAGAAATTAAACGAGCTCTACGACGCCGTCCGAAACTTCACAGACCGCCGAGGTCGCCGTTTAAGCACAATCTTTCTCCGGCTGCCGTCTCGCTCCGAGCTGCCTGACTACTACGCCACAATTAAAAGACCCATCGATATGGAGCGCATCCGAAGCCACATGTTAACAGGCCGCTACCAGGATGTTGAAGCTCTGTTCGAGGATTTTGCTCTCATGTTCAACAACGCCTGCATCTACAATGAGCCAGAGTCCCTGATCTACAGGGACGCTCTGGTGTTGCACAGAGTGCTACTGGAGACGCGGAAGCAGCAGGAGCGAGGGGACGACTCCGGCCCCCCTCCTGTGGGAGCTCTGGTGCGAGAGCTGATCAGGAATCTGTTTGTGTCGGTAATGGGCCACCAGGATGAAGAGGGCCGATGTTACAGTGACTCTCTAGCTGAGATTCCTGCTGTGGATCCAAGTGCCCCTGAGAGGCCGATGCTTAACTTTGACATCATCAGGAATAATGTGGAGCGGGGTCTTTACCGGAGACTGGACGTTTTCCAGGAGCACGTGTTTGAGGTGCTGGAGAAGGCGAGAAGGCTGAACAGGTATGGAAACTAAATAAAAAAAACATAAAATGTAGGTCCCTCTGAAAATACTTTTAATTTCAGTATGTCTGTATGTCAACACTTTTGTTTGAGAAAAAATGAGTTTATGATGAAAAAACTTAATGGTAAAATTTATATCTTCCAGTTATTTGGTCAAGGGTAGATTTTCATTTATTCACATATTTTGTACGCTAGTTTTACGTTAATACTTAAATCAACTATTTATTGTACTGTGTAACCCTTAGCTATTGTATTCTTAAAAGCAGAGTTTTAAGTAAAACAGATGTTTTTTGCAGAGATGATTGTAATTCGGTGGTTTCTTTCACCACAATCTCAAGACTTTACATTCTGATATGATCGACTTCATTTGATAAAGTAAAACATTTGATAAGTAAAACATTTGTTTATAGTTGGTTTGATCTTGTTTGTAAATATCAGAATGAAATTTAACTAATCCATTATAATGTTTTTACTTACTTGATCCTAAACAGTTTTTAGTTGAAAATAGTGATTCTTGTTTACATTAAAATGGGCACATTGTCTTGGATCAAAACACAAATACGGAAATGCAGCTTAAATGTTTTCTGATATTTAATATTGTCGATACTTATATCTCTTATTCATTTAATTTAGCTGGCTGTTTTGACTAATTTTTTTCCTCTGCTTTACTTTTGGAAGCTGTATCTTGTGGTTGAAGATGCTTTTTTTTTTTCCACTTTACAGGACTGACTCTGAGGTGTTTGAGGATGCTGTTGAGCTTCATCAGTTTTTTATAAAGATCAGGGATGAGCTATGCAAGAATGGAGAGATCTTACTCTCTATTGCCCTCAATTACACGTTAAAGCACCTGCACAACGACGTGGAGCAGGACAAGAGGGAGAAAATCCCTAAAGAGATTGAGGAAGACAAGCAAAAAACAGAGGAAGAGGAGGAAAACAAAGGTTTGTAAATGTTTGTCTCAGTATGGGGAGCTGTGATGGTGCAGGGGCAAAGCACAACCTACACATTCAGGCTTTAGGCCTCGTGCCAGTGGTTGCAGGCTCGACTCCCGGCCTGGCGACATTTGCCGCATGTCTTTCCCCTCTCTCTCATTACCCTCTTTCCTGTCAAACTACTTTCAAATAAAGACCACTAGAGCCAACAAAACCTTAAAAATATATATATAAATGTTTGTCTCAGTATGGTGGCGATGCCATTCCCTGGTTGTAACCAGTTTCTCGCTTGATAGAAAGAATGACTGCAAAAACAATTTTTGCAGTCAATTAAAAAAGTCAACTTTTTAAATTGGCTCACAAATTAGAGCCAATTAAGAATAAATGGCAAATTCTGATCCCTGTCAGTGGATTGCTGCATAGTTTCATCACAATGATGTGAATAAGACTAAACATTTTTTCAGCCCATTTAAATCTTTATTTGGGTTCTCATTTACAGAGGCGAAGAAAGCAGAAGACTTGCAGAAAGAGGCATGGCAGTCTGAATCAGAATCAAAGATTGTTTACAGTGAGGAATGCAGCTTTGAGAACAGAACTTACCATGTGGGCGAGTTTGTTTATGTGGAGCCATCGGAACCAAACCTGAAGCCTCATGTTGTCTGCATCGAACGTTTGTGGGAAGATGAAACGGGTAAAAATTCTACTTTTTACCACTTAGTCTGCTCTCGGGAAGTAAACCATTGATATCCTTGTTTTAGTCTACTGAACAAGGATTTTGAAAAACTCTGTGTGTTTTAATCTTTCTTTACTTTTGTGTCGGAAGGTGGGAAATGGCTCTATGGCTGCTGGTTTTATAGACCCAGTGAAACTTTTCACTTGGCCACACGCAAGTTTCTGGAAAAAGAGGTCTTCAAGAGCGACTACTACAACAAGGTTTCCATTAGTAAAGTTCTTGACAAATGTATGGTCATTTTTGTGAAGGTAAGACTACTCTAAAGTGAAAACATTAATGAAAACCAGATTTTTTTATTTAATTATCAAATTAATTTATTAGCAACCATCTGCTTTGTGTAGGATTATTTCAAGATGCAGCCTGAGGGCTTTAAACCAGAGGATGTGTTTGTGTGTGAATCACGTTATGCTGCCAGAACCAAGTCCTTCAAGAAGATCAAAGTTTGGGCCATGCCGGAGAGTTCTGTGAAACTCGTACCCCGAGAAGTTTCTCTTCCCGTTGTGCGTGTAGCGTCAATGTTTGCCAAACCCGACCTGGAAAAAATGGCAATGTCATACACTGGCCATGGCAATTTTATTGAAAAGGTCAGACTATGTCATGTTTTCCTAAATTAAATACTTGACATTAGGGTTTAAAGATTTTATATACATTTATTTACAATAGCAAAATTAGATTAGGTTTTTGTTTTGTAAACTTAAAAGAACAACAGTTATTTAGTGTACCTAAGAATTATGAAACTGGAGTACTTGCTCTGCAGGGAATCTCACTTTAAAGTATAATCATGTAGTTGAAGTAATGAGAAAAAGGAAAATTGATTTCCCTCATGTATTGTTACCCAGCAAAAACATTTATTATTTTCCATGTCCAACAGAGGATTAATTAACTCCTAAGGTGGCTATCCACTTCCTGACATGGGACAGGGTGACTAAGGAGTTATCATTTCTGTGTACAAAACATTATAAAAGTATAAACATCTCTTCTGTGTACATTCATGAATTAACTTAGGAGAGAGAAGACGTCCCTATGGAGATGAGTGCAACTGAACCAGGCTGCCAGTACTATGAGCAGTTACGCTTCAACAACGTGTGGTTTAAAGTGGGAGACTTTGTTTACATCCAATCACATGGTCTGTCAAAACCTCGGGTTGCTAGGTTGGTGAAAGTTCATCATTCAAGCAATTAAGGAAATAATGTTTTAAATAATTCTGATCCTGTTTAAAGATGATGTTGTTATTGATTGATTATATTTTATGACTCCTCTTGTTGCCCTGCAGGTTAGAAAAGCTGTGGGTACAGAATGGAACGACCTTTCTCTTTGGACCCATTTTTATTCATCCAGAGGAAACCGAGCATGAGCCTACAAAAATGTTCTACAAGAGAGAAGTGTTTCTGAGTCACCGGGAGGAAACCCTGCCCATGTCTTGTGTCATGGGTACTTTTTTGAAAAACTCTTTCTGAAACTTTTGTTCATTCATTTATGTGCCATCATTCAGACCATTAGTTTTCTGATTCCCCAGCGACTTGCTTAGATTAAGAAGCCAATTGACTAATTACGCACCTTATAACGTCTTATCTGCAGTCCCCTTTCCTCCCCCCACACATTTTTTTCACAGTGTAGTGAATGTGATCTCCAAAATAGTGGGGATAAAGCTTACATTTAAGTGATAGTATAATTCAATAACAATATTTCTTTCTCTCTGTCAGGTAAATGCATGGTGTCCTCTTTTAAGGACTACCTGTCCAACAGACCCACTGAGTTTGCAGAGGAAGATATCCTACTGTGCGAGAGCCGTTACATTGAGACAGAGAAGACGATGAAAAAATTCAAGGGTTTGAAACGTTTCTCGTACACCTCCAAAGTGGTGGAGGATGAGGTCTATTATTTCAGGTTTGGGAACTAAATGATATTATTTTATTTCCTAATGGAGCCAATTTGTTCCCATCTGTTTTATCTTTCGTTTGTTTTGATATCTTTTATAGGAAACTGATAGTGCCACAAAAGGAAGCTTCACCCTTCTTGGACAAAAAAATAGATGAGCTTGAAGTGAAGCTGGCTGACATAGAGGATGCAGATGATGACATGGATGACATGGATGAAGATGAAGACGCTCCAACGACACCCTCTATGCCTCAGATGCAATCCTCTCTTACAAGTGACATGGACATTTTGTCCTACACACCTCAGGTATTCGTACACTTCTAAAGACCCTAACCTAACAAAACTACATTTTATTTTTACAATCAGAAGCTTCAACGTCTTACTGCTGATGTTACAATGGACTCATTCTTTTTTTTTTCATTTATTATTAAGGCAACTCCTAAGGTAAAAGGCTTAGCAAAGAAGGAAGGGGCCAAGAGAAAGATCAACATGAGTGGCTATATTTTGTTCAGTAGTGAAGTGCGAGCAATCATCAAAGCTCGACACCCCGATTACTCTTTTGGGGAGCTGAGTCGTCTTGTTGGCACTGAGTGGAGAAACCTTGAAGCTTCTAAGAAAGCTGAATATGAAGGTGAATCATTAGGACCTGCGAACCAGATCAGGGTCTCTGTGTTAGCAGATGTCAACCAAGAAACTGTTTTGATGTTTCAGAGCGTGCCGCTAGGATAGTGGAGCAACAGGAACGTGACAGGCCCTTCAAGCAAGGTTCCCCTAGAGCAGGTACCCCTGTAGGGGCACTGATGGGGGTGGTGCCTTCGCCTAGCACTATGGGAATGATAAACCAGTCCATGACACCTGTGTCAGGTAACCCCTCTCAGAGACAGCACGAGTGTTTGACAACAAGGCAGCAGGAAAATGAGGCTGGACTGTTTGAAAACCTTGACCTTCCTTTAACATTTTAGGCCTGTTTTGACATAAAACCACATTCTGGAAGCATTTCGTTTCTTCTTTTGCTTCTGTTACATATTTTATATTGTCATCATCTCCAGTTTCGTGTGTTTTTGCATGACAGTGACTGCATGATTGACTTTTTAACCAGGAATGTTTTGTTATCAAGTTTTCCATTTAATATACAGGTTTTTTTTACATTAATTCATTTTCAAACATGTGCATTGTCAGCCCCTTTCACACACTGCATTTTGAACATTACCAGTTTTTGCTAATTGGGTGCAATTTTATTTCCTAATAGTTCACACAAAGCTTTTCCTTATTCCTCATTCATGCATGGATGCATGTTGTTGTTTTTTTGCAAATGTAGACCCAATGAGAGACAGAACATTTTTCAGTCTACTTGAAATGATCAGTTTGGATCAAATGAAGGAACTTTATGCTCACAAACAATTCCTAAGGTCATATCGATGTTATGGCTTTTTACTCCCTGCTTAACACTGCCTGTCCAGGAAAGGTTACACACGCCAATATTTTGTTTGACCACCTTTGGCTCTGATTATGTCGTATATTCACTATGGCAACGAAGTGATAACTTTACTAAATCTAGATCAGACCAACTGCAGTGACGGCAGATCGTAGTATTGCTATACATGCTTTTATTCTGTTAATGCTAAGCGTTATGCTCCCTGGTAAATTAAAGCCTTTTGTTGTGATTAGCCTCACTAATCAGTTTTTCTTTAGACTACACAACTGTCCAGAGTTCCTTTTCACATTGTGAAAGTGGAGACAGGCTTAATGTCACTATTGAAAACTTGGCAAAATCCATCTTCTTTGCCTTTTTACCTTCATAGAACTCATCCATGTTGCTTGCATATAAACTTAAGTGCTCAACATATTTTTTTGGGGGGAGGATAAACTGCCACACTTCCATTTAAGTGTAATTCTTAAATAGGGAGGAAACTTGATTGAAACATAAACAAATGTTCTGAAGATGCATGTGTGAAAAGGGCAAATGTGTGTAGTAGCAGTAGTGCATGTTGTTTTAGAGTCAGCTGCATGTAACTTATGCATGAATGTGTTGTGCTCTCCTCGCCTTCTTCCCAAAGGCATGATGGGAGCTTACGGCCCACCTTACATGCCCATGCAGGGCCCCCACGAGGGTTTGCTGAGTGTGGCCCCAATGCCACCTCACCCTACAGGGGGTCCTAACATGCTTCCTCACCATCTCCACCAAGGCATGCCAGGGTATCCGAGCATGCCACATCAGGGTAAGGGCCCGACTGTCTTAGCCACACCTGCTCAGTCACATGCGGTGGTGTCTCTCCTGCTGGAGGGGTTTACCTGGTCCACAGGCTACAAAGCCTGAGCTACACACAGAGCTGAGAAAGCTCCCCGCTCTCAAACAGCCAACATTCACTTACTTAACATACCTAATGTACAACATCCATATTCATACACATATTGCATGACAGAGCTGATACCAAATAACTAACATTTAACTGATATTGATAGACTAACAATTTTAGAAGTTGTTGTAAGTCCTAATGTAAAGGAAATCAGCAATAAGAACCGACTCACGGGCCTTCTTAAACCTAATGCAAGTTATGTCTTTAAATTAGGTATGATGGGAGCTGGTGTCAATGGCATGGCAGGCAGTCCTGGGCAAAGCAACTTCATTCAACAAGTGAGTGATTTTTTTTTTTTTTTTTCCAGTAAATAATCATATTGAGTGTGTTTATGGTCATATTGATTCCTCATTAGCTGCACTAAAATGGAGAAGGCAGTTATCGTGGTGATGCAACAATGTTGTGATTAACATTCAGCTTTGATTTATTTTCTATTTCTTTCAAGCCTGGCATGTTCAGTCCAGGACAGCATGCTCCTCCACCATATCCAGGACAGGGCCAGCCGTCTCATTTGCAGCCGACTACTCCGATGTTTGTGGCACCACCACCAAAAACACAGAGGGTGCTCCACTCAGAGGCCTACCTGAAGTACATAGAGGGATTAAATTCTGAGTCAAGCACTGTCAGCAAGTGGGACCAAATGCTGAAAGGTGCTTCTTTCTGCTTCCTTTAAGCTTATATCTGTTTGTTTGTGTAAATTCTATGAATTAAGTTGCAAGATCTACATTTTTTGTATTTTTTTTCTGGATCGACAAAACTCACAATATGTCATTTTCATGTTTTTACACACTTCAAAAAACGTGTATGTGGTTCTGCTTGCTTGGTTCTATTTCGTATAGGCTTCGCCCTTTAAGACTATCGCTAGTGGGTTTGTCCCTTGCTCGCAACGCAGCACTGAAAAAAGGCGGTCAACTCCCACCTACTGGGTGGGCCCCTCCGGGTGGACCCCGGTGGGCCCCTCCCCGGTCTGTATAAACAACGGTCAGACCGGACTAACGGCTCCCTAACAGCCTTTTTCTTCAGCTATTCAGGAACCAGTGAGGCCCACAGCTTAACGGGCCGCGCCTATACTCATAGAATCTGGGGTTACAATACGTAACCAACGTTCTATTTCGTATAGTCTTCGCCCTTTAAGGCTAGCGCAAGTGGGTTAACGGTGAAGCAGGATGTAGTCTATGCCTCACTGGGTCCATCCAGACCACCACCATGAAGCATCTGTTCCCATATAACAAAAAACAGTCTCAGCCTATTATGCACTCTCTGCCTCCCATACAGCAGAAGACCAGAGAAGGGAATAGGCTCTGGTCAGAAAGGTTGAGATAAACAGACCTGCTGCTGTGAACAGGAACAACGAACGTTACAAACTGTAACAGTGTAACGATGAACAGAACAGGTAACTTATTATACAGCACTTTGGATAACCAAAATTATGTATTTAAGTTGTTGGTTTTCCATGAAATGTAGCATCTGCATGTAAGCCAGAAAGCAAATTTTTAGTCTCATCTGACCAGAACTCAATTTCCTACATATTTGTGCCATTCTCTTTTTATTTCCAAATGATTGGTGTGTACAGTGCTCCATTAGATGTTCAAAGCTCGGAAAATACACTTTGTGTTGGTCTATGACATAAAATCTCAGTGAAACGATTTGAAGGCTGTTGTGGTAACACAAAATGTGGAGAAGTTCAGGCAGTTTGAATATATTGTTTAAATCAGTAAACTCTTTCCTTTACAGCTCAAAGACGTGATGCCCACCTGACCAAAGAGCAGGAGAGTCGGCTTCCAGCACACTGGCTGAAGAGCAAAGGAGCTCACACAACCATGGTGGACGCATTGTGGCGTTTGCGTGACCTAATGTTGAGAGATTCTCTGAATATCTGTCAGGCGTACAACCTGTAACCTCCCACATAGAACCACTCACCTCAGTAACGACTCTTTATCCTCATGTTCTTAAACTGCTAGACAATAGAAGCAATATTTTATAGTGAGTAATGACCACTTTTATATTTATCAGCTTAAAAAAAAACGGACTCCATAGTGTGTATTTTTTAAAACAATTTGGAATAATAGTGACGCTAAACCTTTAATTTTATTTGAAGTTTTTCTCTTTTGATGTACTTGTGCAACCAAAATAAAATTATGATGTCCTTTTACCTGCTGTAGGTTTATTTTTAATGCGTTTCTAAATTTTGGAATTTATTTGAAGTACTTCCTGTCTGATGTTGTCATATCCTGGAGAGAATTAAGTCTGTGCCATTCTCTTTAGTGTTTGCCCTGTCCTCCCAATGTTCTCCTCTTAGCCGCCCGCATTTTGACAATAAAATAACACACCGACGCTAGAAACTGGAACCAAGAAAAACAAATCACTTTAAACTATCAGTTCGTATGGATTGATTTAAAATCTGAAGACAAGGAGCGACTAGGTGAGGTTGATTTTCTGCTCAGAGTTGTCGGCATTAGCCAGATAGCTAACGGCTTTGATTCACTGCTGCAGGAGTCGCCGGTAAATTAAATATCAGACCTGATTAGTAGAGAAATGTCAAGCTGTTGTGCTCGTCTATTATGAGTTTGTCGTCATATCTACACAATTCTTTTGAGATAATAGCTTTTGATTCTGCGAAAATTAAATCGGTTGTGGCTTTGCAGCGAGAAAGCTGCTTTGCTAACATTGTTTTAGTAGCAAACCGGCGGCCCGATTTATTTTGGGAACTTAAATATGTTTTTAGCTGACAGTAGTATTTTCTAAGGACAGGTTGCATAATCACTCAAAAATAATGTAGTTGACCTTTATTAGGTTTCTGCAAGTGCTTTGCGTGCTTGTATGCGTCAGCTAACTGGCTAGCATACGGGTTAATCTCATAGGAACAGAAACATTTAAGGTGACATTTCTTCTGCAAGTCGGGTTATTTCAGGTAAGGTTCGGCGGACAGAGATTTGTGAATTAGCGCTTAAAATGTGACTGAAATAGGAGTATTAACGCCCAAATATATCTATTTAGACCGCGTAGCAGCACCAGAGCACGCACATGATGCGTGACAAAAGAAAATTAATGTGGATGGTAGACTGATGAAATCCAGTTGAGCAGTAAAAAGCTTATAAGTTTCTTTGCTCAGATTTTTCATCAAGGCAGGAGGAGAGCTTTCACCTCTACAAAAAGCTCATGTCATCTACTGTAACATTTTGGGTAATTTAGATTAATGCAGCATTTAAACAATTTTAGAATCTATAGGACCGTAATCCATCAACCCCCTCGTTGCAATAGTATCCAGAAGTACTGGGTCACCTACACAGGTAACTGAATTCAAATGTTTCAATCACTATCGTGGCCACAGGTGTACGGAGTCAGTCACCGACTAGGGGTGTCAAACTCTGGTCCCTGTAACTTTGAGATGCGTCCTTAGTTGAACACATCTGAATCAAATGCCTAAAATTACCAGCTTAGTCAAGTTCTCCAGAGTCCTGCTAATGGGTCTAATTATTTCAATCAGGCGTGTTAAAGGAGAAACTCATCTAATGGTTGCAGGACATCTTGAGAACTGGAGTTTGACACCTATGAGTCCTGGGCCTGTATTCTCAAATGACTAAATGTAGCTCCTAATACTTGGAATTTTCTGGAATTCTAAGATTTTTCTTGGAATTATACCTCAGTAAGATTAAAGTTATTCACAAAACACCTTAGGCCTTACCATAGCTCTTAATGTGACAAAATGTTAGCAGTAGAAAGACCTTTTAGAGAGCCTAAGAGTGTCTTCAACAGGAAAGACTAACAAAGGAGAGATATTTTCTTTAAAATAGATAGAGCTGATGCTGTGTGGCAATGAATTTTAGTTTTGTGTATCTTTTTTATCATGATTTCATTATATGCTTGGTTAATGTCTATGAACTGATTAGTAGGAGTGCATTTGCTTTCTTTTTTTCTCTTTTATTTTTGTGTATCAACCAATCGCAGTCAAAACTTGGCCTTATTGATTTCAGAAAAACTCAAGAAGTAGATTGATCGCAATGCAAAGCATCAGGTGCAGGGATGCACACATCCACTGGTCTGTAGAGGATCATGTCTCCCTGTCTGGTAATCCAATTAAAGAGTCTGGATTGCTAAGAGAACCGACCATTTCATCCTGCATTTTGCAAAGTATGATGCGTCATAGACAGATGATTGTTTGTTTTAGGTTTTCTTTTTTTTTTTTTTTTTTTAGAGTTTGTAAATGAACTTGATTGGCCTCTAAAAAGTTCTTATCTCAGCCTGTTGAAACGCCTTTGGCGTGCTCTGAATGCAGTGCTACTTTTTTCTGGAAGATGTTGTATATTTCCCACTCTGCAGATTTCTCATCTTGACTTCAGCATCAAAGCAAAAGAATGTCTCAGCTCCAGTTTCAGTGTCCGCCTAGCGCCATACCTGCTGCCTCTGCCCCGCTGCAGCTGGGGCAGCCGCAGCCTGGCTACAGCATCCCGTATGCTACAGGCGCCCTTCCATCAGAGAACGCCAGCCAGCCAATCAGAAGCTCTGCTCTGCCCGCGGGCTCCGCCACTCCCTATAACACCACCACAGGTTTGTTTGCCTTAAGATATATTTTAGTCTCCAGAAGGATGCTGATGCATCTCAATAAATAAAATATGTTTGAAAATGCACTGTTTTACCATTTCAGTTGAAAATATTAAACATCCATAGATCTTGTACATAGTGATATATTTCACTATTTTCTTTTGTGAATGAAAATGCAAAATTCAGTTTCTCAAATAATTAGGACATTAGATGAGGCCAAAAACATGATTTTAAGACTTATGAAAAAAGTAAGTCCATACACTGCATGGTAAATGCTCAGCTCTCGATTGGGCCTCCTTTTAATGTTGCAGCTTTTTATGGAGATAAGAAAACCCAAGTTAGTCCATAGAGTCCCCTTTTCCTCATCATTTCTGCACTTACATTTCTTTTTGTCTTGTGCAATATTTAGAATTTTTACAGAACTAATTTAGTTTTTTGTTTGCTTTAAGCCATGGTCATCAAAGTTAACATTAACTCTTGAAACAAATAACTATATGCATGCAGATTTTCTAAATTGAATTATTTCAATAAGGGAACCTTTTAAGCGTTTAGGACCATGTGAGGTGGTTGGTTGTAAGTGACTTATTTTGTTTTGTTATAGTTTATAACATGGCAAACCCTAAAGAGAAGACCCCCATGTGTTTGGTGAATGAGTTAGCCCGTTTCAACAAGATTCAACCTGAGTACAAGCTTCTTTCTGAGCAAGGACCAGCTCACTCCAAGGTACACGTCACATAACAGAATTCAGTTCTCTGACCTGTTTTGTGCCTTTTAATCAAATGAAGCGATTTTTTTTTCCCTTCAGATTTTCTCGGTGAGGCTCACACTGGGAGATCAGTACTGGGAGGCCGAAGGAACCAGTATCAAGAAAGCCCAGCATTCTGCTGCTGCTTCTGCCCTCGCCGAGACGACGCTTCCCAAACCCACAGTGAGGACGCCCCGCAACACCGGCAGGAACCCAGGTGGGCCGCTCAAACCTGCTCCGAGTAATCATTTTCATAGAGGAAAATGAACACGGGAGTTTTCCGCTCTTTGCCTTACAGTAGATGGCAGCACACACACCATGGAGTTGAATGCACTTTGTTTGAAGCTTGGTAAAAAACCGAACTTTAAACCCATCGACCCATACCCGGGTATGCGACCACCAAGCTACAACTACAGTGTCCGTGCTCCAGGACCTTACCAGCGCTCTATGCAACAGTGAGTTTACATCATAGGGGCATAAAAAAAAAAAAAAAACGTCAATAAAATGTTTCCATAATTGTCATTTACAGTTGGTGTAAACTCTCTCATTGTGTCCAGGTACTACTATCCATTTCCTCCAGTGGGACCAATAATTTACCACATGGAGCTTTCCGTCGGGAGCCAGCAGTTCACTGGGAAGGGACGGACGCGGCAGCAGGCCAAACACGACGCCGCTGCCAAAGCCTTGAAAGTGCTGCAGAAGGAGCCAATGCTGCAACATTCGCCAGTGGTGAGAAAGTAGAGCAGCTCAGCATGAAAAGGCTTTTATGCAGTGCTAGATAGACTCACAACTTTTCTATTTTTAATGTTGTTTTTGACAGATGAACGGAGAGCCCGAGGAGGAGAACTTGAACAAATCAGAAATAAGTCAAGTTTTTGAAATTGCTCTTAAAAGGAACCTACCCGTCAACTTTGAGGTTCGAATGGATTTGCTGGTCTCAAAGATCCAACTATGTAGAAATAAGAAGGGATTGTGTGTCAAATATGTATTGTTACATGGAAGATCACTGTTTTCCCACACAGATTTTAAAGGAAGAAGGGCCTCCACATATGAAGAGTTTTGTAGTGCGTGTTATTGTCGGGGAGTTCGTGGGAGAGGGTGAGGGCAAAAGCAAAAAGATTGCAAAGAAGCTGGCAGCCGCCGCAGCGCTGGTGGAGTTAAAGAGGCTCCCCCACATACCCAGTGTGGAGAAGAAGCTGCCACGCATCAAAAAGAAAACAAAATCTATAATCAAGGTGATGCAACTTTTAACTCCAGTTGGGATTAGTCAGAAGAGGCCTAAAGGCTGTTCATAAGATAATGATTTATCCATCGTGTCAACAGCTGCAGACCAGCCCTGAGTATGGCCAGGGGATGAATCCCATCAGTCGTTTGGCTCAGATCCAGCAGGCCAAGAAGGAGAAGGAGCCAGAGTACAGCATGGTGACAGAAAGAGGTCTGCCGCGGCGCAGAGAGTTCGTCATGCAGGTGAATCATCTGCCGTTTGAGGCATGCTGGCAGTCATGCTTCTGTTTGCGCTTCTTTGCTTGTTTATCCTTTGTGGGATTTATGTTGATTTCCATCTTCTGTTGCAGGTGACTGTGTGCGGCCAGACTGCAGAGGGTCTGGGGCCGAGTAAGAAGGTGGCCAAGAGGAATGCAGCTGAGAAAATGCTGGAACTGTTGGGATATAAAGTGCCTCAGCCTCAACCTCCCAAACCAGCACTCAAATCTGATGAAAAGGTACTGCTCAGTTTTCAAAAAGAGTTTCATGAGTGTGTTCATTTCAAAGGAAATGCAGCACAACGTTTACAACACCTCCTTTTCAGTTGTTGAATTAGTTTTATTAATGTCCCAAATGGAAAATGTTTGAAACGGAGAGAAATCAAGGCCAATGCAGCTCCGAACTTGGCCAAAGTGATGACATCACCTACAAAAACCTAGGCTTGTTCAGTGACCACCTAAAAAAACAGTGATGGTAAAGGCCTAAATGTTAATGTAACTTTATTGTGGAACTCACCTCCTGTGAGTTCAAAATGTGAAAATTTATCCGATGAGGAAAAGGAACAAGCTGGCAATCGTCAGTGTGAACAAAAAATATGTTTCCAAAACACAAAATTTCTGTTGACATCAAGGTGAGGGTAATTTGTACTTTAATTACAACCACGGTTGTTTTTGAGTTGCATACAAGATTCAGCACTGATTTCTCTGAGCTTTGCTGTCATTATGAAACATATTGGCAATAAATGGAAGGAGCAGAAGGTCTCGCCTGTCTCCACTTAATCACTTTGAGTTTTACTCACAAGAGATGAATTGCTCTGCTGGTAGTGCAGCTGTCAAAACATTTTTAGGCTGTCATCTGGACACTCAGACCTGTTCAACTCTGACTACAGCTGGTTTTCTCTTGATGGCTTTTCATTTTGCCCTGAAAAGTCACTTCAAGCTATCGCTGCACATTTGGTGGTTGAAATACTCCTAGTATATATTCTGCTCAGACACTTGGAGCAGCTGGCAATTATTACAGGTAAACATGCTGGAGAAGAGAGGAGAGATGCCTTTATAAAATGAAATTGAACTACACAATCCGTGACTGTTGGCAGATATTTCGTAGTGACAGAGAGCTCAAAAAATAAGTCAGGCTTAAGTAGCACATTTTCTGAGTTACCTGTGCTTATCTCTGGGGTGGCTGCTGAATCC
Source organism: Girardinus metallicus (assembly GCA_903067095.1). NCBI lineage: Eukaryota > Metazoa > Chordata > Actinopteri > Cyprinodontiformes > Poeciliidae > Girardinus > Girardinus metallicus. The sequence continues at coordinate 66,841 of CAEGAE010043353.1, forward strand.
ACGCCATTAGAGCTTTCCCTTGTCGCCATGACATGATCTGTAACGTTTCCTCATCCCTCAGCTTTGGGTAGGTTCTTTCCTAAAAGCAAAGATTCCTGATTGTTTCATTTCGCTGTACGGAAAGGACTTTCAATGGAAAGTTTTTTTTTTTTTTTTTTTTTTTTTTTTTTTTTTTTTTTTTTTTTTTTTTTTTTTTTTTTTTTTTTTTTTT
>CAEGAE010043361.1:0-19993 GCA_903067095.1 Girardinus metallicus
GGCCAATCAACCTGACAGTCATGTTTTTGGACTGTGGGAGGAAGCCGGAGAACCCGGAGAGAACCCACGCATGCACAGAGAGAACATGCAAACTCCATGCAGAAAGACCCCGGGCCGGGAATCGAACCCAGAACCTTCTTGCTGCAAGGCAACGGCTCTACCCACTGCGCCACTGTGCAGCCATCACCAGAACAGCATGTCTGATGGAAATCAAAACCATTTAAAATCCTAAATATCCCTCCACACCGTGCCTGTGTTCATGTTTTGGGCCCTCGGCCGTTTGGCAGCGCCGTCCTTTACTTCCCCCCCTGCTGCCAGATTGGTTTTCACACGCTCCCGGCCCCTCCCTGTTACCACGGAGACGCAGCTGTCACCTGTCGCCGCCATGCCAGGGACGCGCTCCGGCCGGCTCGCGGCTCAGAATAGAAATGTGGGAGAGTTTCTGGTGGAAGCGGGAGAGCACAACGCCGAGGGAGCGGAACCGGAGGGAAAACGTCTCAGCTGGGTGGGAATGTGGAAAATGTGTGAGCGAAAGGGAGTGACGGACTGCTGGTCCAGATACTAGTCAGAACTGACCCACTGGGAAGCTCATGTGTTCCTGTCCACTTTCTATTTAATCTTTGTTTTTTTTTTTGCTTAAATCTGTTTCTTTCATTCGTTCGTTTTCTGTCAGAATGGACGACCAGGACAGAGTGAGCCAAGCGTCCAGTGTGGCTACAATTTCTTACTTTCCCGTCATGAAGGTTTGTTTTGTTGTCTCTTTTTTTTTTTTTTTTTTTTTTTTTTACATGCATGATTTGGTGCAGAGAGCAAACAGGGGGAATAAAAACGGTTCCCTCCAATTTGAGCAGGAGCGTGATGGGAAGGTCCAGACGTTTGGGAAAAGATGTCAGGCTGCTAAAAGAGACCCCAACTGCCCCGTGGTCATCAGGGGCTGGCTCAACAAAAAGGTACGTTCGCTTCATGCAGCGCCCAAAAAACTACTCATCCTCTGTAAACTTTATCACATAATGTCAAACTGAAAAAAATAAAATAAAATAAAATCTTAGCAAGTATTTTTGGTCTAATTTCTAGAGCGAAAATCTTAGTGCATTTGAAATAAGACAAAAGTAACTTACAGATAACTTTCTTACAAGTAAGACGTAGGAGTTTGTTTTAAGTCAGTAATTCCGTAATGTTGATGAGAAGTTACTAGATTCACCGGCAGATTATTTTACTTCCAGCCAGGCATTTTTTTTCCTGGTTGTAAGTGAAATAATCAGCCAGTAGAGCTGGAACTTTTTGCAGTTTTGCGAAATGTACAAATTTCGATGCAGTCGGAAAACCACCTCAGTGTAGCACAAAAGGTTTTTATCAAAAAAACTTGATTCTTTTCTAGATTGGCGTGTTCCCATTTGGCAAATTTGCACAATTACATGTTCCAGTTATTATTAATCAATGGCAGATTTAAATAAGGGAGCTCAGTGTTTCGGCTGTTTTGCAGTTTTTTTGTTTTTTTTTAAAGTTTGTTCCAGATTAATGGAGTATAAAAACTGAATTTTGCTGCTTCTCCATGTTTGATTCTTGTATCAAGAAATAGAAATAAGGGGGGAAAAAAAGATTGTTTGAAGAAAAATCCTTACAAAATCCAGTTTGTGGAACCTTGCAAGGTGCTCTGGTTGGATGAAGCCAAATTTAAACTGTTGGTTCTTCATTCAAATATGTTTGAACTCGCCGCTGGCGGCAGCATCATGCTTTGGGGAGGGAAGCTTTTCCTCACCAGGATTGTGGGAGTCGCTCAGAGTTGAACTCTAGGAAAATCCTTGAACAAACCGGCTGAAAGAAACGTGACACTTCTGGAGACGTTTGGTTAAATTTGCATCGCTCTGCTGGTCTGTTACATAAAAATCCCTGTAGAAAACACAAAGCTTCATAAAATGACAAAATCTTGAAGAAGTTAAATAAATCTGAAAACTCCTGGAAGGCGTTTTATCTTCCTCTGCCTTTGACTCGCTGCGTCTGCAGGACAGCTCTGGTCTGAAGCTGTGGAAGAGGCGGTGGTTCGTCCTCTCCAACTACTGTCTGTATTACTACAAAGGTAGGAAGCAAAGCGCCTGCAGCTCGACGCCGTGGTTCTGACCCGCATGTCTTCCTCCTTATTGACACGTTTTCTGTCCCCCAGACAGCAGAGAAGAAACCGTGCTGGGAAGCATCCCGCTGCCGAGCTACAAAATCCTGTTCTGCACGCCGCGAGAATGCAAGAACAGGAAGTTCACCTTCAAGGTAGCAAAAACTCCGTTCCTCACAGCGACACGGATGTCAGGGAACGAGATGTACAAGTTCAGGATTATGAGAAACGAAAGAGAATAGAAATGAGTCGACAGATTGGTCGGTTTAGATCCAGTCTTTCTGACCCTGGAAGCTGCTTCATGCGTTCAGAGCAACACCAAGGGCTGCTTGTTTGAGTCAGACATACATTTTATTCCTTTATTTACGTATTTATGATTACATGCTGCCTGATCATATTAATGTTAAAGACTATCACAACAGTTATCAGTAATGATTTACCTTGGCAGCTGTGGTTAATCGTTATTATGTGATCAGAAGTTCAATCTGTGTGACTCTAATTTAACCGGAAGTGTGACAGAGTATGGAGCTGCACTGTGCGTACCTTCAGATTTTCCTTTAAGTAAAAATAGTTTTCAGGGTTTTTTTTTTTATCTAAACCTCTTTACGATTAACAAAACTGAGGAGAACAAAAGACCTTTAGTCTGAAAACATCTTGTACGTAGCGCCCGTCTGTGTGAGTCTGTGGGGCCAAAGCCTAAATCTTATTGGTCAGTTTACTTTTTGTTTATTTGGCGGTTTTTCCTGCAAGCTAAAAATGAATGAGCGGAGTCTGGTCCCTTCAGTAGTTCTAAGAGCGGTCGTTTGGATCCTGCCTGAGCTTTTTACCGTCTGCGTGGTTCTGGTGGGGTCGTCGGTTTACCAGCTTTTCTTTTTTTTTGTGGTTTCGTGAACTGAAGATCTGGCAATCTGATGGCACTTTACTTTGTGCCAAGTGTAAAGTTTGGTGGAGGGAGGATCATGGTGTGGGGTTTTTCAGGAGCTGGGCGTGGCCCCTTAGTTCCAGTGAAAGGAACTCTGAATGCGTCAGCATGCCAAGACATTTTGGACATTTCAGTTTGGATCTGGCTCCATAGAACACCTTTGGGCGGAGACTGAAGGCTCACACTGAACGCGTTTCGCACGTCAAAAACGCGGCCGACGCTTCGAGTTCGACCCGTGTGCACTTTGAAGTCAGACGCTCCATGCGGGCGTTGAGACTCCTTAGTATACGTGTCTCAAACTCTTCCACCGTCTCCTGCATATTTCATCTAAATAAATAAGTTTATTTAATGTGACTCAAAGTTCTTGCTGGATGGATTTGGATAGCTCGCGTCAAACTGCGCAGCGCTGGATGCCACAGACTTTGTATGTGAACCAGACTTGCCTGATGCTCAAAACATGCTTGGTGTGAACGCAGCATAAGAGCCAGGCCTTCTCGTCCAACATCAGTACATGACCTCACAAATGTGCTTCTGGACGAATGGTCAAAAACAAAGGGTGGATCAACGTCACAGTGAACCCTCTGGATTAGAAACGGGATGTCGCTTAAGCTCCAGGCAGGTGAGCCGATACTTTTGACAATCTAATTACATACCAGCCTAAAGAGTAGAAGGTTTCTAAAATGTCACAGCTGGTCCCAATAAGGATCCTTGTGGCACTCCAATAGGACATGGGATCAATCCTCGTGATTTCAGGGAGAAGGTTCGGGGATCCTTTGAGTAAATATAACCGTCTGAAACATTCGTTTGTACCACTGTCCATTAGCCTGATAAATGGCCGACTAGCGGGGCCTGGACAAACTAATAGGAAGCCCAGACTGCGACCAAGAGTAGCATGTAGAGGATGTATTGTATGTGAATGAAAGCTGATCTGGCATTTGTGTTTTTATGTACTTTTTGCTTTTATGTATTTATTTATGGCTATTGTCCTTTCTGGATGTGCTGTTCCTATTGTTCTACTGCGGTTTTTGCCCCTCCTTCCTAGACAAATTTCTCCTACGGGAGACTAACAAATGATCTTATCTTATCCTCCAAGCGCACTGAGCGTTATTCAACAGAGGTTTTATCCACCGTTCCTGTGAATCCAGGTGGTGCACCAGGGAATGCGATCATATTTCTTCAGCGCTGATACTCAGGAGGACATGTTGGGTTGGGTTCGGGCCCTGAGCCAATCAGCTGCGATGGAGCCAGACGGAACCATGAACAGGTATGACGGAGTTCAACGTTACCATGACGTTCAGGATGACGCGAAAACAGCCCTGCGGGTGACAAATGTACGATTACCGTACCGGAAACATACGATTATCGTGTTTTGAGAGAAATTATCATCATAACCAAAATAACAAGTCTATAGTCAGTCTTGATAGCGTCTAGCAGTTCATCAGCTGCCCCACCGTTCCGTTAGGTTAACGGGTTCTTCGATTCTTTTGCTTCTTTTCATCACTCACGGTGTGGCCGCAGCGGACTATTCAGCCAATCAGGGCCGTTGTTCCGAGGTAAACATACACGTAGCTCACTGTTACCAGCTCACGATACCACAATTGATTGGTTGGAGTTTCAAGCCAATCGCGTATCTGTTTCCGGTGAGAGATGCCTTCAGGGTCACCAAAAAAAACTCTGAAAGACAGTTGCGACAGGCTGGTTACAAACACACATTCACGGAATGGTCAAATTATCGTACAGATTTGGCCTTTTTGGGGATTATTGATCGTACATCGCACAGAGGGCAAAGTTATCGTACAAATACGATAATTATCGTACACCCGGTGACGCTGCTCGAACAGCTTTTTATGCAAAAACTCTGATCCGTTCAGGCGCTGCTCGAGTTATCAAGATTTTACGCAGCTCGGTGGCTGGAGTGAGTCCGTGGACTTCCCCAGATCGCCCACGGAGGAGGAGAGTCCGGCGCAAAAACACAAGCATGTCAGCAGAACCCTGAGCGAACCGGGTCAGCTCAGCCGGAGGGTGGGGAGGTCACAGTCAGAGCACCGGGGGAGACGGAGCGTGCATCACCGGAACAGGAGGTCAGTCATCTCAGTCTCACATCCTATGCGTTCATCTGGGAAACGTCCAGTTTGGTATTCTGCTTTCTGTGACGCTCCAAAGCCCGTCGGACCGAACCCCCAGCCCTCCGGATCCAATCAGGAGAAGAACTGCTTCAAACAGGGAGGACGATGCTTACGATGAAACCTCAGCGCAGGCGGCCATCGTGGGGTCAGGCTCTTTAGGTTCGAGGGGACAGCTGGGCTCCCGACCCCACACCCCGGTGGGAAGGGTCGACATTCGACCCCACGACGACCCCGTCGCTGTGTACTACACACCTGCCTCCCCTAAGCTGGAGTTCAAGTCTGCACCCACCACCCCGGTCACAGAGAGGTGGCAAAACCTCAGCCAGGTGATCACGTCCTCTGATGCAAATTACCCCACACTGTAAAACATTAACTTGAAAATGAAAGTCCACCATTTAAGTCAACATGAAAAGTGTTTTGGTTTTAACTCATAAATTAAAGTCCATGAAGCTGATTTAACAAGAGACAAGTTGTCTGAACATTGTTTTTTAAGTTGTGACTTTTAACTTAATGCTGCAGTTTAAGCCAAATAATTATTTCACAAAACAGGAGTTACTGTCACCATGGACTGAACCGTGTTATATTTAGTGAAGCTCTGTTTTAAAGACATCGTTTCTCGTTTGTTTCTTTGCAGCCTGCAGCTTTATACGGTTCTGTCCATCACGCACCAAGTGGGAGAAGACCTTTAGCTAAGGTGAAAACATGGCAACATTGTGCAAAAATAAGCAGCGAAATATCCAAACCAATATGCAGCAGCTGTTGGGGAGGCTACAGAATAAAAATCCAAACATTTTAAGTTGTGTTCACCTTAAAAAAAACTACCCATAAAATAGCAGACATGGGATGGTTTTAGTCGATAGTTTGTTTAGCCTGATATAAAAAAGTTTTCATCTGATTTACATCCTGTGTTTTCCTTCAGAGCCACTCTACGGGGGCAGATTTACTGCCTCCTTTACCCCCCGCAGCGAGGGCAGCGCATGTTTCCAACCCCTCGAAACAACCCCGCCAGCTTCACGCGCCTGTCTCTGGGCTTCCGCCAGCTCTGGTACAGCCACTAGATGGCGCCAAACTCCTCCGGCATTTTGCTTACGTTACTTGTGTCTGGAGTTTTGTGTGTGTGTTTTTATTGTCAAAGTTTACTGTACATATATTTGCAACGTTGCAGCAACGCAAATTGTTAAAAGTACTTAAAATATGTTTGGAGCTTGCTGAGGCTTATGCAGCTCCTATATTTACCCTTTAATACTAATATTAAAGGGTAAATATAATTTCAAACCACAAAATCTGTCCAGAGTGTGTGATACGTAGGATTGTACGTATTTGTGTTTGAAGAATGATCGTTAAATAAAGACTGGGAACTGTTTTCCAGGCGTCTAAATCTGACCAGAGGGATTTGCAACCGATGCGACCTCTTGAAAGTGATGCAGATGTGAGTGTTCCCAGTTCAGCAGCTTTTATAGATGAATAGTTATTTATCGCAGTGGACATGAGGTCGAGTTTTTCTGTTTCAGGCCGTATTGACGCGTCTGTGTGGGTGCGACAAGCTGCTGCAGTCTCTGTCTGTGGAGCTCACCCAGCTGCAGATGGATAAGGTTAGTAATCATCTCCAAATCTAATCAAACTTAATTACAAAGTAGCTTTAAAACGACAAGATTGGCCAACGTGCTGCACGCCAAGAGATAAGATATAATAGAAACCACTAAAATGACTCGAAAAGGGCAGGAAGTAAAAATGTATTTGAGCCAAAATTTGATAAAAGCATTGATTACTGTCTTCAGAAAAAAAATCAGATTCCTAAACTGCTCAACTTGGCTGCTTATTTTCAGGAGAGAGTAAATTTTTACTCCTAGGTTTGCTAACAGGTTTTCTTCTAATAGGACAAAGGCATTTTCACATGGATTTATTTATTATTTTTTTTATTTTTATTGAGTCAGTAAGTAATATATTTCATTAAATCGAGACCAGAGGTCTAACTTCTTCAGACTCCTTTTCAAACAGAAAAGTGGTGGAAAACCAATTTTTATTTTCCTGTTTATGCATACACATGTTTTCTCTGTCCTACTGATTGCTTGTTTTTTCTTGTTTTTGAAATAAATAAATCAAATCAAATCAAAATTCAGAAAATCTGGTCCCCAAGCCGTTTCTTATGTTAGCCAGGCAGTCAGGAAGGGGATTAACAGAGCGAGTTCTTCAACACCAGGGGAAATTTACCTGAATATAAACAAAAACAGATGTTATGCTTGCTTTTTTATTTCTTTTAAACAGCTTCTAATGGCAGCAGGTGAAGTGAAAAAAGCAAACATCCGAGAACGGAGCCCTGTGGTGCACCAGAGAGAACGGATCAGATTTCCTAAACCTGTTTATCTGTTTAATTTTGTGATATATATGGATTTTTTTTTAACATGTTTAGGTGATACCAAATGTAAAAGAAATGTGTCACTATAATCCATAAATCAATGAATCGCATGATAAATTAAAACAAACTCAATAATTTCCATTGCTATGATTTATCGTTTATCTTTTTTTTTTCTCTCTCTCTCTTTCTATCAAAACTGTGTGGTAAAAGTTTTCAGTTTGATGTTTTGGTCTCAACCAGCTCTTATTTTGAAGGACCGTTTTGTTTACAAAGACTTGAAATTTCATTTTATTTGTTGTTTTGTTTATTTATTTTGGATATTTAAAATGTCTTCCAGCTCCAGCGTTAAATGTTCATCAGAAATTGAAAGTTTACTGATCTTTTAAAACGTGTTATTGCATTATTATTTTACCATTACCATTGTATTACTTAAAAATGGTCTCGAAACAACAATATTATCGCTTATCGGAATAAATGCTGGGACAATTTATCGTGCAGCAGAATTTGTTATCGTGACTCAGAACTCAGGGAAAACTGCTCAGGTTTTAGTTCATTTGGGAAATGAGATGACAGAGATGTTTGTGTTGCAGGACAGCGTCCAGTGTGCGCTGGAAGTGTCCAGGCTCCAAGTGGAGGAGTGGAGGAGCCAGGGGCCCCGGGCCCTGGAGGAGGCACTGACCCAGAAGGCTTTGCTGCAGGAGGAGTTGGTCACGATCCGGGCCAGAGTGTGCGACGTCTCACTGGTGTGTAACAAAGAACAGGTTGTGCAGATGTTTGTGCAGTTTAAATATATGTATATATAATTTTTAACCAAACTGTGATGATTCCTATCTGGAGGAAATGGAGCGAGTGTGGAGTCAGTATGAGAGGATGGAGAGTGAGCTGTCTGTAATCCGTTCGCACCTTCAACACATCTCCAACTTTGGAATGCCACAGGTAGTTTTATGCAACTCTTAACGTCTGATTGTTATTCTTCACCTTTGGACATCAGCTAAAAATAATAACAAAACTTGTTTATTTGAATATAACGCTGAAAGATCTCCTGTCAGTCGGGTGACCAAACCGTCTCCTGATGTCTCCCTGTCCGATCAGGAGCAGTGTCAGGCTCAGAGGGAGCTGTGGATGATGGAGGACATCCTTGATGGGCTGAAGGTCAATCGGGATTATTTCTGTTTCCTGCTGGGACTGCAGACACATCACAGTAAGAACGATCTGCTGCTCAGGCACACGTATTAAAACGCAGCGGCATTTCGTGGAGCACGAAAATGGCTGCATTCGTTGGTACTTTTATAGATTATTTCAGTAATCGAGTATTCTATCGATTATTCTGACGATTAATCAAGTAATCAAATAAAAATTTGATTAAATGAAACATTGGTAATTTCTGCCATAACAGCAGTATTACTATCAATATTATATATTTACTTTTCTGTAGTTTAGAAAATTCACCTGTAACAATAGTAGCTCAGTTTGTGAGTTAACCTGGACAGAAATTATACACAAATCAGAAATTATAATCAGTTTAATAATAAAGCAACAGGCTCACAAAGACACTTCTGAAAAAACGTTTGGAAAATGGTGGGAAACCAGAGTTTGGTTTACACTGACACTGGATCTGACATCAGCCAAAATCCAGCTTTTCAAGCTCAACATGAACAAACCAAATACAACCTGCAGGCCTCAGAGGCAGGAACCCACCCAGGTGAGGAGCTGCTATGGTATCAATAATTACCACAACATTTCCAAATCAGGAGACGAACTGATGAAAATTAGTTTGTAATGTAGCATAAAAGGTTGCAGCATCTGTTGGATGCAACCACGATGCATCGTAAGATGCACTACAACAGGAGTGTCCCTGTTCTAAATTCAGCTTTTTTACTGCTTTTTCTTTTAATAATTTAATTGAATTTCCACAGCAGAATGACACTAAAAGTAGAAAACAATGTTTTTATATGTAATTTTCTTGTCATTAGGTTGAAAACAACGTGCTTTTCTTTTGCCAATATTAACATTGGCGTCTCTTTTTGCACAAAAAAAAAAAAAAAAGTTTGTTTTTCTGTATATTAAAACCAAAAAGTAGAAATAAAATGGTGGTTCTTTAGAAATTACAAATGTCCCATAGTAGATGTATAATAAAAATGAAAAATTGTCTTTTATCAACTTGTGGCTCTGAATGGGTTTTATTTAGCTGGACTGGGGGCAAAAATGTCTCTTTGAATGGTCGAGGTTGCAGACTCAAACATGAACGGACGTGAAGGAGACGTTTTCTGTCTGCAGTGTTCCAGTTCCTGCCTGCTGGACCTCCTGCTTCCCCCCCAGACGGGCTTCCAGTCGGACTGCCAGCAGTAAGACGCTCTGCTCCTCCTGCTTATGCCTCTGATTAAATATCTGTTCAAGTAGATATTTAAAAACCGGTCTGCTCAGTTAACTTGAGGAAGTTCACAGATGTTCTCTGACTAAACCCAAATTATTGATGCATTATTTTTCTGACTATCTTAAGTCAGCAGCAGGGCAGCACAGAGCAGAATCTGGTGGTTCATCTCTGTTTTTTTGTAAAGCTTTGACTTGTTAATATCAAATTCATCCCGTTCTGACTTTCATTTAGGAAATATAAAACAAGAGAGCAGAAAAACATTTTAAAGAATTGTTTTTATATTAGAAGGAGAAGCGATGATTAGCTTTTAAACTGTTTCGCATGTGATGTTAGTAGATCGCATGGCTTGTCATGGAGAGGCTAACAAAGTCTCTATTTTACAAGAGGAAATGGATCTGTGAACATCTGCATAAAGATATATTTATTTTTTGTTGTTGTTTTTAAATGGCAGCCATGAAAATGAAAAAACAACAGATATCCACGATTTGTACCAGAGAACAGCAACTTCAGATTTCCTCAACCTGTAAAAGCTAGTTTAGTAGATTTGTTTGTTTCAGTGATGCCTAATTGATGCCAAACTTAAAATAAAACATATTGATAATAATTACACACAACTAGAACAATCGTTTTGGTTTTACTTTGTTTGGGAAATAAGAATGAGAAAAGTAAAGGTTATATATTAGAAGAAGAGGCGGTGATTAGTTTTTAAGCTAAGAGTCTTATGTTAGTGAACTTCATGGTTTGTTTGGTTGTTGTCACTGAAACTGCCGTATTGGTGAGTAAATGCCCCTGAACGTTTGTCCTGAGAACAACTCAAACTCGAAACCTTGCCGTACTCTGCTCAGCCTTCCTGTTAGTCTTGCTCTCTCTCACTTCTGAGCAGCCTGAAGGAATCGCTGACATGTCTTTGGATGTCATAGAAATAAAATTTTCCTTTTGAATAGCTTTTCTTACATCTCTGTCGTTATGTAACACCAGGATTTTAGCATTTGGACGTTTCCCTGGTGAGTGTTTCATCAGTGTGTGACAAACGTCTGCAGGATTTGGAACTAGAGCCGCCGCTCCGCCCGCCGTTACCCCTGGAGCTTCAGGAGAGCCACCACGCTCAGGACCTGGGCCACGTGTGGCCGGAGTCACCGTACGAGGTGGGACTTTTACCATCGTTTATCACCAGAGGAAGCAGATAAAAGCTGGTGCATTTAACGTGTTTTTATGTTTCAGGGAATCTACGAGCATCCTGCTGATCCTGCCGACAGAAGAGGAAACAGCCAGCCTGACCTCCTTAACGTGAAAGCACAGAGGGATGCAACTGGTTGGCACCAACACACACACCAACAGAAACAAGGACACTTTGATTCTGACGTGCGCTGTGTGTTAACGTCTATTAATAACAGCTTTGATGTATTTGTCATGGCAAAATCCTAAACTGTGTTCGTTTGAGGGGGATTTTTATTCCTCTCCTGACCTTAAACCCACTTTCCATGGTGATGTGTTTGAGCTCATGTTGATTATTTTTTCTTTTATATTTAGAATCTCAGTCTGGTTCAAAGTGGATCCCAGTAGAAACAGCCAACCAGCCAACAAAGGTTTGATTCTTCTTCATTTCTGCCATGATAATCTGTGAAGTGGGCCAAAAGACGCTAAATATAGAAGCAGTAAAAGCTGTTTGTTTGTTTTTTTTTTTCATTGCAATCACAGCCAAATCCTAATTCTTTAGTTCTCCAGTCCTCGCTGCAATTAGGGCATGTTGTAATACCAGCTATAGGCAATAGGGGGCGCCAGACGCTCATGTTTCAGCACAACGGTGTTACGGTTCAGCTCCCCTGCACCCCACCCTTTCCTTATAGAAGCACACACACACACACACACACACAGCTTTTCTTGCAGTTTTCTACAGAATTTGAGAAATAATTCACCTAAAACATGTTTTAAATCACAATTATATATTTTAAACAGCTTATGTTCTCATCCTAGAAGATGAAAATGAAGATGAGTGAGGCAGAACAGATTGAGAGGATAAAGAGGAATCAGGAGCGATTGGCTAATAAGAGGAAACCTCCAGTGGCGACTCCAGGACCCCAGAATCAGAGTTCAGACACAAGACAGGAGGTTAGGCCCACAATATGTTGCTTTTAACCCAATTAAGATATAAATATATGTGATATTATGTCATAATTTAATGATTCAACTCTAATTCGCCAGGCCCCGTTTCCCTTGAGGGTGACCCGCGTCGTCACAGCTGTGCTGCCCTCCTCGCTCGTGGCCAGAAGAGTTTCTGTCGAGGATCCTCCAGCTGAGCTCGACGCTCCGCTGCCCGAACAAATCCTGCCGGAAACGCAGCCAAAACCGACGGAACCGAGCAAAACGCTCCTGAGCAAACCTGCCAGGCGGCTGCTCACGGAGAGCCCCGACTCAAACCAGGCCGTCGGCGAGCCGCACCAGGATCAAACGGCAAAAAGGGCAAGCAGAAAACACCCGCCGGCGTCCAGGGGCCCCAGAATGGAGCCACTTTTAGAAGTGAGCAGAGGCGAAGGATCAGGGAGCCCGAGACCTCAACACCTGACGGGGTCAGGAAGAGGTCAAGACAGCGCAGACGTCAAGGTGAGGAGGGAGCCGTCCGCTTCATCTCTGCAGTGGTGGATAAAGTACTCAGCTCTAGTACTTGAGTATTGATACTCATGGTAAAAATTTACTCCACTACATGTAAAAGTTTACTCAAGTTAAAGTACTGAAATCAGAATCAGCCTTTGTTGTCACTGTACAGAAAACACAACAAAATGAATTTCAGTACAACAACATAAGACATCAGGAGACAGACGCCTGAGGCTTTTTCAGATGAGAACACTGCAAAAACACAAAATCTTACCGAGATTTTTGGTCTAGTTTCTAATGCACATTTCTCAGGACACATGAAACAAGACAAAACTACCTTAAACGTAGCTTTGTAGTGAGACACCGAGGCTCGTTTTAACTAAATAATTTCTTAATATTGGCAAAAAAGTTCTAGTTCCACTGACGCCGTTACCTAGCAACCCCAGCCAAGCTCAGCCCGTTACCTAGCAACCCAGTTCTAGTTCCACTGGCAGATTATTACACTTATAACAAGACATTTTCCAATGTTATAAGTTAATTTAACAACTTTTTCATCAATAATAAGGAATTATTTACTTAAAACAATGGCTGTACATCTTGCTGAAAAGTTTCTTTTAAGTTAGTTTGTCTGATTCCAAGTGCACTAGAGACTAGACCAGAAATACTTGGTAAGATTTTATGTTTTTGCTGTGAAAAAAATAACATGAGGGGAAAGTGATATCTCACTTACATCTGAAAACACTTAGCCCAAATTATATTTTCTAATATCTTCTAATTTCTGTTCTAAATTTCCTTTAATTTACTTCATAAACTAAGTTAAACCCCTTTAACCAGGCAGCTGAAGAGTCGTCGGCTGCTGACCTGAATCCCGGTGTGAGCTCTGAGCAGCGAGAAGCCAAACTCCGGCGAGTCGAACGGATACGAGAGAGAGTGATGAGAAGGTGGGTTTGCTTTGGGTAAAATATGCCGACACGGCCCACGCAGAAGCAGGCGTCCATAAACTGTTTGTCGTCCGTTTCTCAGCGCAGCCAGAGAAAGTTCTACGACAGACAGCCAGCGTCCAGTCAGGAGAGAGAGGAAGGAAGTTCACCAGGCTCGCTCTGACTCGGCTGAAGGAAAATGGCCGACAGCAGGTGCTGGTATAGACAGAACCAAAATAAACAGAAAATAACTGAGTTAGTAACAAATGATTCCCTCTTTCCAACTTTCAGGAAGTCATGGCTGTCTGGATGATTTAAGCAGATCAGGAGTTCTTCAAGGTGCAACGTCTCAGGGTTGCGATGGAGTTAAATCTAAAAGTCGGGTCCGGACTGAGAACAGAGCACAGCACAGTGGGAGAGCAGAGGTTGCCAACAATACAAGCAAACGCTCACCGTCTCCGTATCACATCTCGTCCATGACTGTCTACCAAAACGACGGAGGCAAAGGATTCATAAGCTGCGACGATGGAGAGCAGAAAAACCCCGAAGGACTCGCTGCAGAAGATAAAGAGGAGAAACTGAAGTCTTCCCACCTGAGAACAAAGTGGTTCCTGTCGACGAACCAGTGGCAGGGGTTCATACCGCTGCAGATGGAGCCGCTCTCTATTGAGGAGAACGAGGAAACCGACACCCAGCCGTGCTCCGATGACGCCAACGAGCTCAACGAGATGTCGGCGACGGTGACCGAAAGCTTGGAGAAGATGAAGGAGAACCACTCGCTCTTCTACAAGATCGCCTGCGACATCAGCATCTCAGACTCAGACATAAAGAGCGACGATCAAACGTCCTCCAGACCAGAGGAGGAAGAAGTGTTGGTCATCGAAGAAACGGCGAGGACCAGTGATGTTGGGACGCCGTCTCGTTTAGAGAGTTTGGATGGAAGAGGTGCAACAGCTGAAAAGAAATCTCTGGAGTTAACGAGAGAAATGCAGGACAAGACTTTGGTGGATCCGACATTTGATCCAAGCGAACTAAATCCAGCAGAGCAATTAGGGCGGGAAGATGAAGTACAAGTTTCAGAAACGGGAGCTTGTGTCCAGGAGACGGATTCAACTCGGGCACTGGACGGCCACACAAAGACAGAAGAGAAACACTGTGTGAAGAAAGAGTCAGAAGATCTGAACACAAACCAAGAGACGTGTGAGGAAACAAAGAAGTGTTCCAGAGGACGTAAAGAGGAGCAGACGGGTGAGGAAGACCGAGGAAACGGACTCTCCATCGGTGGAGCGACTGACTGTGACGGAGGCAGAAGCAACCGGAGCGCGTCCTTCGGAAAGCCGAGGGTTACGGTCCTGAGGACGAGTTTGTAGAGCGAAGAAAAGACGCCGTTCCATAACAACCAACAACTTCATGGCATTTTATTTGGATTTTATATGATAGACCAACTCAAAAGAGGGTACAAGTATAATTCTACAAACATAATCTGGAAGTTTGACCCCAGAGACCTTTTGGTACCTCTGGAAAACCTGCAAAGATCCAGAGCTGAGAGGTGAATCCGTTTGCAGGACGATTTTTCAAACAGTTTATGGAAGAGTGGTGAAAAGAAAGCCACAGGAAGTCCAATTTCCTCTTGCTACTACACAAGATGCCATGAGTGGCGAATCACTAACACCCGGCCATCCTTGCAGCAAAACACGGTGGAGGGAGCGTCATGCTGTGGGATGCTTTTACTTTCAGTAGGTCAGTGGAAACCTGTCAGATGAAAGGACAGAGATGTTAGACAGATTGATTTAACTCAAAACATACTAACATGTTAGAACGACCTAGTCAAAGTCCAAAGGATTTTTGGTAAGATTTGAAAATTGATGTTTCCGGGGGGGAATTTTCTACGTCATGCAGTACTTTGTTTTGGTCTTCATCTAAAATCCCATTAAGGCTGAAGTTTGAAGTAGCAGAACGACTTAAAAAGTTCAGCGGGTGTGAAAACTTTTCCCTAGAGATTTTGACTGGCTGGATTGGACTGGGCCCAGTTAACAGCAGAATAATGCATAACCATAAATACACTTGAATGTTTTCATTTTACACAATATGAAGGAGGATGCTGGTTGAAATCTGTCACCAGAAATGTTATTTATTCAAGTGAAATTGTGTTTTTTGCAACTAGACAGGTGCAATCAAACATCCTATTTAAATGCTAACACCTCCATTCCTTTTAATGTACCTTTTTAATACTCACCAAAATTATATTTGATGGCTGTTTTTGTTGGCAACATAATCCTGTTTTTATCACTGTGAAAATGTGCTTTTTTTTTTATGTATCTCAGATGTCCTGAATAATACTAATAATAATAATAATAATAAAGAAGAAGGAGCGTTGTGCACACCGCGGCTCCGGCGGCTGCCAGAGCTTTAGGCTTCTGCCTCCACCGCCTCGCCTCGCCTCGCCGTCTGCCAGGTCCCGCATGTGCTATAGGGCGCAGCTCTCCGCGGAGACCCGACGCAGAATTACATGGAGCTCCTGCGGAAAAAAAAGCCTTTGTCACTTTAAATCCTCAGCGTGTCTCAGCCGATGACATCATTGTCTGAAAACACATTACATCACCCCTTCCCAGGCTCCCTCTCTCCCCCTCTCTCTCACTCTTAAAGACCGCACCACCTCATGTTTACTGAGCTACACACACGCACACACACACACACACACACACAGACCTACTGATCTGTTTGCAGATGTGATATCTATATCAGCATGCGTGTTTGTGACAATCGCTTTAATGCATGTGCTGCTAGTGAAGTGAGGCTTCGCATTTAAATACGCCTGCGGCTGCATGAAATATATTCAGTTGCATTTTATTGCCACAATTTAATGTTGCATTCTATATTATATATATATATATAAAAATAAAGCTCGGAACAGAGTAAATGAGAGTTCATTTCACATCCTTTAGGACGTGAGCTGTTGCTAAAGGAAGAAGTGTTTGGTTTTTTTTCACACGGCTCTTTGCCCAGGGCACCATTCTGCTTAGGGGCTCTCGACGAAACTGAACTGCAACTTCCAATTCGACTCATTGCTCCTATATTTAACATTTACTGCCACATTGTCTTAAAGTTTTTGAATTTAAAGTTTTAAATTCAAATGTTTTTGTCCTGTTCGAATGAAGTCAGAGATATGAGTATCGGGATGTGTCATTAGCGCTCCAAATCAATATCTGTCACAGAACATCAACACAATGACGGCTTTTAAATTAGCTTGCCGTGTTGAAAATTACTTTTATGTAACACAAGTTTTTACATTGATCAGATCAAAATAGTTTAAGTTTTTCCATTTCAAAAATCCCTTTTTTTTTAAACTGGTTCTAAAATTTTTGACACTTTAATTGGTCCAGGTTGCTGTTCAGACACAACAACTCCCAAAAATTGTGTTCTGCATTTGTTGCATGTCATTTTGATGTTGAAATTTGTAGTTTAGATTTTTTTTTCCTGCTTAGCCTTAAGATGGGAAAAACATTTAGAAACATGTAATTTAATCAAAACTGGAAAATTTAACCAGACTTGAAATGAGAGCAGAAAGCAGAAGTTTCAAGAAATCACATCGTGGGTCAAGTAATGATAAATATGTACCTGTATCACTAGCTAGATTGGCCATAGATCACACAGCATGAATCACTGGAACACAGACAGGAGCATATTGAAGCACGGCGGTGGCAGCAGCATGCTGTGGGATGGATGTTACGTCTTCAACGGGGACAGCAAAACTTATCAGAGATGATCGGAAGATGGAGGTTCACCTCTAATGTAGCAAAAGGCTACAATAGAATGGATTAGATACATATTGGCCTAGTCAAAGCCCAGACCTGAATCCAAATGGCGATCGATCGCAACATCTGTTACTCGGATGAGAACGAATATTAAATATAGAAAATAATAACAAATAGTTTTCAGTTTATTAATGTAACGGAAATTCTCAACAAACTACGCAGAAGTAATTTCAGTTCAGTCGAACGGATCCCAGTCGATCCCAGTCGATCCCAGTTGATCCCAGTCGATCCCAGTTGATCCCAGTGATCAAACAGCTCAGTCAAGTCATTCTCAGTTCAGCTCATGTGTAACTTAATGTGGTGAATTTGACACCATTTTCTGTTCTTTGAACTCAGAGTGTTGAAGTTGGAGGAAAAAACTCGGCCTGTATCTGGTGGCTGTATATTCAATCAGATGTTTGATTGGCCAATGGCCGCCCGCGCGCGCGCGCGCGCGCTCCGGCGAGGCGAGAGCCGTGTCGCGCGCGCGTAAATCACAGAGATGCGGAGAATGCTGAGAGAATGTTTCTTTAAGACCCGTTACCTTCCGATCCGGCTGAGGGGGAGTCTGTGTGGTAAGGTGGCGGATCGTCTCTCCCTGCCTGCGCCCTCCGCGCCCCCGCCTCCCGCCTTACATGTGTGGTGGGGGAAATAACGCGAAGGCTACTTTAGGAGAGCGGCGCTCGCACCGAAATGGATGGATAAGGGGTTTCTAAAAACGTTTTTTATTTATTTTTTTTTAATTCCAGCTTCAAACATGGACACTCCAGACTCCCCGCGATGACTGTGGTAAGGATGCAACTTCACACCGCCCCATCGCAACCCAGTTTCTGTTGACAAGAGAGGGGGAAAAAAAAAAAGAGAGAGCAGATGCAGAAAAGGCGCAGAAGAGAAATGTGCACGTACTGGTGAATGCATGTGACTCCGCGGAAGGCAGGCGGTTCGGTCTGTGCGTGTGTGTGCGTGTTGGAGGGAGTCTCGGCTCGCATCCGACCAACTGTGCAACGCTCGCTGCTTTTGTCCGCGTCAGGGATTGACAGGTGTGTTGGCAACACTCAGACAGCAGCATTTATTTAGGCCACGCTCCCTTTGCATCCAGTCAGAGGTGATGGGCTTGTTAAAGACAGGGCGGAGGGGAGGGGAGGAGAGGAGCGCGGCTCCGGAACATCACCAGGAGATGCCTCTGAACGCTGGCCTACTAGAATGTGTTGCTTGTAATTAATCATGGCTGCAACTAAGCTCTTTGCCACTGGGAGCTTGGCAATTACACCACCCAGTTCGAGCTGCGCTGCCTCTGTGGGGTTGTTGTTGATTGTTGTCGGTGATGTTTTATGTGCCGGACCAGAACCGAACCGGATCCCGGCTCCTTCCTGTCGTTTAGTGCAAGGATGGGCAGGAGATCCTCAGTTATACATCCAACAAGATTCCCATAGGGACGGAGTTTTGCGCGTGCGCGCTCGTGCGCTCCTCACCAAATGGTCTTTCCTCCTTCCATCCAGACATGGAGGTGCAGCAGACCAGTCGACATGTCAGCTGTGTGACGTTCCGGGATCCAGGTGCTTCTCATTCCAGCCTCCTCGGCCAGTCTGCCGTCTGCCCGCGCCCGCTTATTGATTCCAGTGATGCGTTTCTGGCCCCGAAGGGGCGCACCGCTCCACACTGGGGAGAGATGGGTGGGTGGGGGGGGGGGAACAGAGAGGGATGGGGGGGAATGGGGTTGATTATTAGTCGATCTGCTTCTATTGAAATGCGATTACTAGCGCATTTCAGGCGCACCGTGAACGTGATTTAACGTTACAGAGAGGCCGCCTCGGTGTGCAGCTTCCTGCTCGCTCCCCCGCCCGAGTAACTGGTGGAGGAGCGTGTTTTTCTCTCGCTCTCTCTCTCACCAACACACACACACACACACACAAATGCACAAGCAGCAACATCACAGGCACAGTAGACTCTTTCCTTCTCACACACAAGGAGGATTTAATGACATAAAGCTCTTCTTAATAACAAAACCTGCTCTGCACAGCTCTTCTGTCAACTTCTGGATAGGATGCACGACTGAATGTGATGATGATGGTGGTGATGATGATGATGGTGATGATGATGGTGTGGGCAGCTATGCCGTAAAATCACAAGTGCTCACCCACAGTCAGGAAAACATTCATGTTCAGCAGGAAGCAGTGACTGCTCCACATTTACAGTAAAACCACAAACTTCTGATTCTTACTGGGTTTTTAAGTGACAGATAAACACAAAGAAGTGAATAATGACATGATTTTCATTTTTTTTTGTTTTTGTTTTTAGCAAAAAATATCTTAAAATTGTGGAAATAATTAATATGCAGACCCTTGAAAAATCATAGAAAGTGGCTCTGGAAAAGCCAAAAATGTCAGTAATAGATGCAAATATGTTTAGATTATATGTTTGTTTTATTAATTTCTTATTCCGTAGCTTTATTTTGTGTTTTTTATTTCTTCTGTTTTTAATGTGCTTAACCTGCCAATGGGACTAGAAATGGAAATTAGCCAAAATAAAAATTTAATTTTAAAATTAAATGTTAACTTTTCAGAAGTAAAATCTTGAAGCACTGTACAATAAGAATGTATACAAAGAGCAAAACAAGAATAAGAAACCCAGTAAAATCGTCACATAAAAGCTTGGGATTTTTGTTTTACTCTGAAACCCCTAAATAAAAAAAATAAATAAATAAAAAAAACTACAATCAGCTGCTTTCTGATTTCAGCTTAGTGTTAAATTGGGTCCCTGTGTGTTTAATTTATTTATTTATTTTTTTTATTTAGGGGTTTC